>OX439036.1:5423348-5718155 GCA_949317995.1 Acholoe squamosa | reverse complement strand
TTATGCATACTGATCATTTCCTGGCTTTAGTCAGGCCTAACTTAGGAATTCAATAGAATGCATGCATACTAGGGAACTAGACGTCATAATTGCAGTTGTAACAGCACATTCAAATATAGGAGAGTTCCAGCATTAGTGCCATTCAGTCCAGACCCCCTTTTGATATCATGCATAAACAATATGATTGACTGTTATGGAGAGAACACTTTACAATCAATGGCAGGTTTGCACTCAGTGGGAGTACCTTAATACCCTGCATATAAGACGCACCCAGACTTAAAAAAACCTGCTAGAAAAATTTAAAATGAAACAACTTTGGACTTTTGATATTTAGAAGCCTATGCTGATCTGATAAGGTGTGCCTGCACACCCCATGATGGGCATGTCTTTTATCATGTTGATCCTGATATTGGTTCTCCCAAGAGGGGATGCACCATATGTATCATTATGATAGATTGACCATGGTGGGTTGTCTTAATGGATGTTGATTACGAAAGGGTCCGTACAAAGTTAATAGCCTCTTAAAAGTAGACATCCAATATATTCAAATATAAGGTTAGCTCTACTTCTCATTTCATAGGAATTCTGTGACATTCTGCCCAGAGACCTATGTTGATCATGTGTACACAATCTGCCATTGCTGCTAACAAAAGAGCACTTAAAGATCAATGATCAATGGCAATTATATATATGATATATAGGTTTGCCCTACACAACAGCCTAATATGAGTTACTAGTCAACACATATATGTATCATAGTGACCAATAAATACAGTGCATTAAGGTGTTACCACACAACCTAAACCCATTAAAGGCAGCTGATGCAGGAGTGCATTATGCCCATTGTTCATCATGATGTACCAATATAGTGGCAGTGAGACATGATTCTACTAATTATAAATCATGCATCTGTCAAGTTTCACTGATTTATTCCCATGATTTCATTTTTTTTTCAGAATTTATCATAATAAAAATGAAAATACCTAATAATTTAACGTTTTGCATAAATTATGCAAATTAGGCTGAGCTGTAAAATTCCAAAATGGTAAAATATTATTACAAGAACATATTTCATTGAAATCTAACCATTTTGGAATAATTGAAGTCATGTTAGATATCCTTCTGAGGCTTAATGAGGTAATGTTGCCTATTTAATTAAATATGCAAATTAGGGGCCTTAACATGCAAAATACAAAATGGCCCCAAGCAGATTTGAATACTCTTGCGAAAACTGAGTAGGATCCACTCCTTGAATATAACGTATATATCATGGTTAGTAGAATACAGATTTTGCCCTGGACTTGATTACAAGACACTATATAATCTAACGACAAATTACAAACTCTCTAGGATAGTGATTACCTCTATTTAACTATTTGTTGTATCTTGTTCACTTTTCTTGTCCTGACTATTGCAGAAGATTGTGTTACTTGTACATGAGCTTTGGTCAATAAACTTTTTCAAAAAAATTACTCACCAGGGCTGTATTCATGCATTATGCCGACCAATGGGCATGACACATTAATGAATCAGCAGCTCAGACTTTATTTATAGTATAGGGATGGGCATCCGAGACATTGCTGCGTACACATATATCTGTCACTATACTAGTTGAGCAGTTTTGTGGCCTTAGTTGTAGTTTTATTCTTCCATGGATGTTATGTAAAAAGAGTTGTAGAATACGAATATGATGGTCAATTATTTGCAAGGTTTGTAGTTCACATCATAAATTGGTATGAATGCAGCCATATTTGATGCAGCCCGAGTGATTGTTGTGACAACACTTGCGAAAATGCAATTATTTCATTGATTAGTCACCAAATTCAATATCTATTTCATGCAAGATGATTCTAGAATTATAGGCACCTAAAATGAAGTCGAAAATAACTCAATATTAACAAAATTTTCTAAAACTCCTGATTTTTTTTTGATTTTTTTTTTATTTTTCCCATTTTTTTTTTTTTATATATTTACACAATCTGGAATCAATATTGAGGAGAGAGCACTTTAAGTTCAATTACAATCATGTATGTTTACATTGGTCACTGAAAATACTAGACTAAGTCCAAAGATGTGACACAAAGCTTCACATTTCAGGATCTTGAAAGGACATTGACTTGGTAGTTAATAGATTGTCTTCAGTTTATCTCCTCTGTGAGTTAATCCTAGAAATCATGTAAGGCATAAAAAAAAGCTTGTGTTCAGGTAACATAGCCCAAAAGATTAGGGTAGGTAGGTCAGATTTTTTTTTTTTTTTAGATTTTCTTTTAAGTTCCTGGATGCCGAAAACTGCCAAAGTGATATTAAACATAGTTAAAAAATTAACCAACTTAACAAAAACTATAAAAATGTTGGTTATATGTACCAAAGATTTCTAAAAAGAAATCTAAAAAAAATTAGGGCCGGGCCAAAAAATTAAGGTAGGTCAGGATACCTGAACACAATTTTTTTTAGGCCTAAGGGAACCTACTAGTCAACTAGAAGCTCAGACAACTACATTTTGAGTAGGATATAATTAGTCCCGAACTTTATTGCATAAAGCTGAAAAAACATGCATAGTTGCCATAGTCACAAGCTCTATTGATGCTAAGTATTTTTTTTTATTTCAGAAAGGTTCTTCTTACTGCCCTAGCTGTATATAATACTTATAAACCCAATATAGAATAAAGATGTGTTGCTTCTCAAATCATGAGACAGCATTCATCAACAGAACTATTATCTTTTAAAATTAAGTTGCATTAATTATTATTTCAACAAATAGGTAGTAAACCCCTAGTTTAAATTATGAAAAAAAGAAAATGAAAACTATGCAAGTTGGAGTGCAGCCTAATCACACAAACTTTAATATCAAAATGAAAGGATTGAAACATATTGAAGCCTCTTACTCCTCTCCAGAATTAGTACTTTCCATCATTCAGAATTATTTTGTCCTATACCTACACCAAGATTTGATATAAAACCATGCATCAAGGTGAACTCATCCAAGCTGTATCAGTAACATTATTGGTACAACACTCTGACAGAGAGCACCACAGTCCTTCAGAACAAACGGAGTAGAGTGAATTTACAACATCACAATTGTTCACAGGGCTGCCATGCCTTAGCAGTCAATACCAATGTCATATTTCCTGGAGGTCAACAAGTCAAGGACAGAATTGGTTAGTGCACAGCTAGTCACCTATACCATGACAACCTTCTGGTAATTGTCACTTTTTGGAATAGTGGTTCGCGATCTGTACAAGGAGCTGTAGGTCTCACAGAGGTGATTACCTCCATCTTCACTCATGATGAAGTGCACACATTGGACATCCTGCAGACACCTGGAGGGGAAGGAGCATATTTAGGCAATAATAGATGAATAAGCCAGCACGAGTACTGCTTATCCATGGTTATAAAACGATCTATCCAAGCCAGCATTGTTACACCTGGAATATATGGAGTGGGAGGATCAATAGATGCATTGTTGCTAAAAGGCTAAAAACCTAGCCAAGGTACACAGGTCTTATATAAACCACCATTTGATATTTATCTTCAACATGCCTACCAAGGTCTGGGATATCTAACCTATGAATGGATTTTCACATTAAGGGTCAGGACAATGTGCAAGTGTTCAGAGAGTTCTCTATTAACAAATAGTGGACAGTCATTATGGCTATCTGATTTGAAAAGACTCGACCGAAATAAGTTTTGGCATAAATGCAGGGATTAGTGCCTGCCAAACCTTATAGAGTCTGCCTAAATTCAGGGTGTCCATAAGAAGTGAGGATAATATGTCATAGAACAGGAATAAATCACTCAAAATCAAGCAATTCAATGAATTTATTTTTCAAATCTGGACTGATTCTTTGGTTATTCCACTCAGGACATAAAACAGGTAAATGTTATATCCAGCTGTATCTTAAATATTAAAGCTGTAAGAGGAAGGGGTAATAAAACTGAACCAATGAGGCCAAGTCCTATGTCAATCAATTACTTACTGGCACAATAATATGACAAAGTTATTTGAAATTGAAAAAAAAAATGAATTGATGAAGATAGGAAACTCTTTTTATAATATTTCTCACTAGACCAGCAAATTGATGCACAGTGACTATAAAAGCTACACTACCCACCTCCGAGCACATTTTAAAGCTGACTGCACCTCCTGTGTATAAGAAGTTTCAGCTATTGCATCCACAGGTACACCACCTGGTATCTTGGTGAAGAAGGCACATGTCTGATCAGCAATGTCTGAAATATACATGTCGCCCCTGTTTCTGATGCATCAGGTAACCCAAAGAAAATCTTTAACATTTTACACAGGAAACTCTTTATCCAGGTGAGTAACATTACTTCAGGTAGGTTGTGGAATGTCGTCTAAAGGGGACAGGAATTGCTAAAGCTGTTAACCAGCAGTAATAACTAATAACATTTATCAGATTGGTACAATCTGTCTCTGAGGAATTTAGCAGTAATTTTTGCAACAAATCCTGCAAAGTCAGTATAGGGTGGCCCTAGCCAAAAATAGCTCTTAATATTTTTCAAATAGCAAAAACATTTCATTAAATGATTTAGGTGTAAATTTACAAATGCTGGGTCTGTCTTTTGAAATTAACTGCTCATGTCTCATTCATATGCTCCATGGTATATGGGTGATTACTGTGAACTGCCCCAACTTTGGATTTTTGGGCCCTTTTTGGATACATGTGGCTTCAGAATAAAAATTGTTCAACCATTCTTCCTTTTTATGGTCTCATTTGAATGAAAACATGTATGGCTTCAAAAAGAGGGCAAATTTGCATATGTCCGACCAATATTTGTTTAGCTATGGTGTCCCGAAGTTGGAAAATGGCCCAAAATTTGCTTTTTTTCAATTTTCCCCTTATTCAAGACCCTATATTATTAATCCCAATAGTTACAAACCATTATAATATCATCTAATCCTTAGAGGGGGGTCCTATCTTACATTTCCATGTGGTTTGGAGGAGTTATGTCTTGTAGATTTTTTACCATATTGGTATGTATTACTTAAAAACAGCGGTGTTAAGGCGCGTGATTAATCGTTTATGGCATTAGATGAGTTATAAATATTTAATCCTCAAGCTTATTATTTATCAGGATCAAATGGGTCTATATACGGCCTACGTACTACCCCGTATGCGCAATACACATTCAAGTAATTTTCAAGTCAGTACTGCCCACACCCCCTGAAGCAACACTTTCCTCTGTGCAGCCAATATAAATCATTTTGGGGTCATTTCAACTATCATACAGTGTGTATCTATTGGTGAGGTGTCATTTTAAAAAAAAAAATTGCGTCTCTACGTGGCCTGGTTGCCCAAACCCAGAGTATCTTGTCTGTGTTAAGGCGCGTGATGGTTCGGCGCGAAATTTCAGGCGGGAAAGAAAAACACCTTCTGCAGTCCAACTGGAACCAGCTACATCCGGGTTTTTCACCGGAAACAAGAAATGAGTGTCTCTGTTGTTTGTTGAACCATATTCAGCAGTTTTTCTCAGCAAATTTGTCAGATATTGACCAAAAGGTGAGTGATATTGATCCAAATTTGATGAAATGTTGATTATAAATGCCGATTGACTCATTTGATGTGCTTTTTGTGTACCGAAAGTGTGTAAATATCGAAGAATACATCCCTAACAATCGACCCGGGCAATAATCCAAGCCGGTACGCCATTTTTAAAGCGCTGGGGTACGGGAAAACAATATTGTTAAGGCGCGTGATATATCTTGTAATGCGTGTGATGAAACCATATCTGGCCCCGTAGCTCCCAAAATATTCCCAAATTTATGTGTATTTGAGGTTAATGTGATAGAATAAGGTCTGGGCTTTAATGTTATGCACTTTTTGTCAACCCCTGGCCATTCTGGCTTTCCTCACAAGCTGCAAAGCATTCTTTACAGCACCCCCGCCCATGTTTTCAATCAATTCCGATCAATTTTATAGCTTTTCATTCAGTATTTACACACTTTTATGGCATTGTGATACCTCCTACATGTGTTTCTCATTGTTATATCCTATTAACATGCTGCTAGATTTGGTTATATTGGCACAGTGGCCATGATATGATATTCTTGTAGCGATACATCACGGGCCTTAACGAGAACTTGAAAGTAGCTCATGTGTACTCATTTTCGACAAACTTCTAATTCTTTGGTGTTAATATGTCATTTGGGGCTGTTGGCTAATATCCTAACTTAAAAATATGTGGGTTTGGCAAGAATTTATATGATTTTTAGAATAATTTTGTTTCATCACGCTCCTCAACAATAACGCTAATTAGTTAAGATTTGGTACTTCTGCTGCACTCAGGCCCTCCAAAATTTGCCAAAATGTGCCCCCACAGTACCCTTTTAATATAGAATGGTCATTGAGTCATTTATTAAAACTTAAATTTCACTTGGATTTTGGTAGGGGCCTTTTTCACATAGTTTATTCTGTATGGACCACATTTCACTCCCCTGAAGTGTATTCCCTTGCTGTTTTTATTGTAGGGTCCTCTGGTATGATAAATACTCGTTAAACTTAAGTATTACACCTACTTTTAGGCATAAATTTGACAATATTTACAGTTAATTTATACCCCTTCTTTCCAGTGTTCAAGCATGCCGCGCCATAGACGCAAGGAGGATGTTAGCCTGGTCAGTGGGGCCGAAGCCCAGTCCGACTACCTTGACAGGCTGCGACAGGAGTTGGGGGAGGACACGTTCAAGAAGAAGGAAAATGAAGCTGACAGTAAGAAGAAGTGCGATGCACTGAGAAGTGAGGAAGACAAGTCCCGGTAGAAGAGGATGAACGTCTTCGGTGTCCAGAAGAGGCGGGCCATCGCGAAGGCAGAGAAAGACGGTGTTCCCCCACCCGCCTGGACTAAGATGAAGCCTTCCAAGGTATGAAAGAGCTATATTTTTATAAATAGGTTACACCTGCGCCCAAGCCGAAGCCTGCAGCCAAGACGCCAGCAGCCAAGACGCCAGCAGCCAAGACGCCAGCAGCCAAGACGCCAGCAGCCAAGACACCTGGACCCAAGACACCCGCAGCTGCAACCTCCACAAAGGGCAAGGGCCGGGGCAAGACCTCGAGGACACCGTATGGCCATCCACAGAGCAGCGGCGCCATGAAGGTGGCGCTGTTCGCTCGGTTCCGTCCGACCTACCAGCGGGTTGAGTTGGAGGAAAAGGGAGTGAGTACTGCATTAATGCATCATTACAAAAATATGAAAAAAGTCATGAGTTGTGCCTTATAGGCAAGGTGCATCATTACAAACATTAAAGTAGTAACTCCATATTCCAATTATTCATGTATGTCCTTATATATACGTAGGATACACCAGAGAACCCTCTCCTGCTCTCGGATGAGGAGGGAGGCGCAGTGACACCTCAGGCAGCTGCACCGACAGTGGTGGAGGAGGAGACAGAGGTGGCTGGTCGGTCATGACCTGTCTGAAAGGCTGCATTGCCTGCACCTTCCCCACAGAAGCGGCGCAGCGACAGAGCGAGGCCACACGGTGCTTCCCCACCACCCCCAGACAATGTGGCGCTCATGTCTGACCTTGTGTAAGTATTGGGATAAGTAAATTTTAAAGCAATATTGAATTCTTGTCTCTGAAGAATGTTTTAATCAAAAAAGTAGAAATAGCTATAGACTTGCTATAATTTATTATGCATATGCCAAGATCCTGCTGATATAGAACAAAAGTATAGATGTATGACTTTCAATGATGCTATTAACTTACAGAGCGACTATTCGCAAAGACGCGATGAAGTGAAATGTAATTATATGAGTAGAATTAATATTAGAATCAATAAGAATAGTTGCTTGTTGAATGTTTCCTTAAATTATTTCCTTGCATGTTGAATTGTTTGACATTCCCTAGCTCCTGCTAAGAATTCTGCATTGTGTCCCAGCAATTGAATGATATAAATCTGAATTCATGATATTGATATGAAAGTTTCAGTCCAGTCCCTCTATGATGGCAGATATCTTTTAATATTGCATGTTAAGGCGTGTGATGAAAAGCAGATGTTAAATAATATGATATTAATGATTGTTCATTTGTTTGCAGCCCGTGTGCACAGCCTGGGCAGACTTCAATGATGACGACCCCAGCACCACCCACCACACTGACACCGACCACTCCCACAAACCTGATGAACTGGCCAAGGAAGACCAACACACCCAGGACCAACTGCCACTACTACCAACGCGGGTTACTTACCATGGCCCTGGCTGACGCACAGAGACTGAATGAGGAGTTGCAGGCACAGCTTACCTGTGCTCAGTCAAACGGGCCACCCCCTGCTGTAGCTCCCATGGAGGAGCGCGTTACACAGGAGGGTGCTGAACCCGCTGTAGTGCACACGGTGGAGCGCGTTGCAGCGCCTGCACCGGATGGAGAACCTGCTGTAGCACACATGGAGGAGCGCGTTGCAGCGGCTGCACAGGACCTGGTGAATCCAGCTCAGCTGACGGCACATGACAGGAGTGTGAACTTTGCACTCCGGCTTGCTGCCATCGGTCTCTCTTTCAAAGACGAGATGTTCATGACAATGACCTGGGAGGATTTCGAACGGACTCCGAGACTGTCGAGTATGAAGTGTGGAAGAATGTGGACTATGAGTGTGTGTTGACAGGCAAGGATGGAACTCAGAAGAAGACTACCATCAAGAAGCTCCGCCCTTGTACAGAGATTGCATCCAAGGCAGACTTTATCAAGAAAACTAGATTGGAGTTCCTCACCATGGCTGCCCATGTCGACCGTGCTCACAACCAACACCGCATCGTACGTGAGCTGCGAGCGAGTATGTCGTTGCTGGAAGTTACCATCCAGATGGACTTTGCAGAAAACTGGATGGTATCATACCCTGATGCCCCACAGAGTACATATTTCATGAAGGAGCCAGTGACCCTGCACCCTGCAGTCATCCACTACCGTGATGAGGACACTGGCACCACAAACCACCACTCTGTGGCTCTGTGCACCGACGACCGGAAGCACGACACTGGCGCCATCTTGGCGTTTCTCCGCTGCCTGGCAGCATTCATCAGGGAGAACCTGCCACAAGTCAAGGTGGTCCATTATGCTTCTGACTCACCCTCCAGCCAGTATCGAAACATCTTGGTGTTCTCAATACTCATACGCCACACCGAATTACTTGATGGACTTCGGGCAACATGGACCTACTTCGAGGCGGGCCATGGAAAGGGCCCCTGCGATGGCGTCGGCGCTGCTGCAGAGCGCAACGCTGATAACATCATTAAAAGCAACAAGGAAGGACATCCCGTCATCAATAATGCAGAGGAGATCGCGGCCGAAGGTAACAAACCTTCACTACATCAATGTCCCTCTGCAGGATGTCACCTCCGCCCGCCTCACTCTCGGCTCAGTGGTAGCAGACAAGTCAGTAGAGGGCACCATGAGTGTCCATGCTGCCATGGTCAAACAGGAAGGAAGGTCACTCGCTGTCCGTGACAAATCCTGTTTTGACCCCTGCTGCTGGGTCGACCTTAGGTCCGTGACTGGCTGCTCTGGATGGATTGAGCATGAGCTGGGTTTCACCAAGAACAAGAAGCCTCCCCCACCAAAGCAAACATGGCAGAAGAAAACGCGGCCTGCCAGTGTCCCTACTGAGGTGGACGACGCGGATGACAGCACTTCTCCCCTGCCAAAGCAAGCCCTGGTTCAGATGAAAACGCGGCCTGCCAGGGCCTCTGCTGTGGCGGACGGCGACCCTGATTATGATCCTGTTGTCCGCAGCACTGTCTGCAAGCCCACCAGGGACAGCTCACCAGTTGGCGCACTCGAAGTGACCGGGTGCCAACTCCTGCCACGGCTGACAAGGAGAACGTCACCCAGTGTGCCGCACAAAAGTGTGCCGTCGCCGTATCTACAACCAAGCGAGCACGAAAGGATCCACCGACCTCAACCTTATTTAGCGATCGTTAAGGCACGTGATTAAACAAACTGCTGCCATCTTAAATTTTCTCAGTGATCTAATGTTAATTAAACCATTAATAGACCTATTTGGCTAGTAATTAAAGCCTTGTATGGTATTCCATGACAGATTTTTTTTACCTCAGCGCCGAGTCAAGATTGAAAATAGGTTGAAAAATTCTGAGATTTTACTTTCCAAGCGCCAAGTCACACCCCATATGGGTAGCTATTGTTCAGTAATTGGTTTTCTTCAACAGCCCAAAGGGTCTAGTAGCTCTGTCTCCCCCTCGGGCTAATGCCCTCGGGGGAGACAACTCCCTCGTGGTGGATCGACCACCTCGTACACCACAGTCGTTTAGTTCTATCTATTTATTCAACAGCCCAAAGGGTCTAGTAGCTCTGTGTGTAATCTTATTAAGATATGAGAGGTTTAAGTGCTTCTATGAGGTGATCTACTTTGTGATAGTGCGTGTTAAGGCGCGTGATGAATCCCGCCTCCGCGGAAGGTCATTTTTGAGGGCAGATCCTTGATAGCATATACTAGAAGAGTGTTAAATGATGATTGTTACATGACTAACATGTATTGAAGTTGTATTATATTGATTGACATGCATGTAGTCCAAGTTTTGAGCCACTGACATCAAAGTTAACATTATGTGCAGAAGATTAAAAAAAATCTCAGTCTCCACTTTATAAGATATTGAATAATGTGGGAACTTTTCAAGCCTCAGTTCTAAATTTTGGTATACTTTTGCTAGGGTATTGTACTAGTTAGGACATGACATTTGGTAATGATAGCATACTTTTTGAAGGTGTACTCCTGAAACTAATGTTTCGTTAATGCGCGTGATGAATCGATTTCATTGTTTTATGCTGCGTGCGATAAAAACTGATCCCCTGGGAGTTAATGACTTGAATGACCTTTTCATAAAGCCAAGATATAGGGCTATCAATAAAATAAAGTCTCAAAATGTAATGCTGAGTTTGTCATGTTCACCCCCTGAGCCCCAAAGGTGGGGCAGTTCACAGTAATCACCCATATAGTATAGTCTTTTTGAATCTACACATACCTATTCGGCACATGTACCTCTGTGTCTTCGAACATAATTGGTCATCCCATAAGTATCCTTTGACTTTAACAACTCTAGTGCAGCTACCACCACTTAAATCTGGATTCGTTTGATACCAGTTGGTATAATCCACATCAGTGCCATCTGACCAAGTCATTGCAGGAGCAGCGCCACTCAGTCCTATCCACGGTCCAGAATTACTCAGAGAACTTGTAATTAATATTTAGTATATCATTTATTTTAGTACATGTTTAAGTCAGAGTGCCATCTCATTATTCATTGGAAAATAAACATTTATTGAATTAAATTCACTTTTGTAAAGTAATGACTTGATAACTATGAAATGCTAAACTGCAAATTGTTTTGACCATGCTTCTTGGCCACACTATATACCATACCATATTTATTGTCTCATGTATAGATGTCTTAATACCTGCTACATGTCTGGGGATACCTACGCAAGCTGAACAACAAAGTCATGCTCCTCACTGCTGTGGATGCTGGCTAGGTGACCACCATCTGCCACACAATGTGACTCAGCTTTTGTCCATGTCTTACCAGCCGTGTACAACTTGAAACATGATGTTCGATAGGCTATGTATTCAGATAGGTGGGAGCAGATATCTGTGGAACACAATTTCAAATTAATATGGCAATGATAAATTGTTTCAATCTGAGTTTTCATATTTGTGATGATTACTCTTGGTGCTCAAATACCTACAATATCATAATATAGAGTCTGGCTATCCTGAATAAAGTGTTTAAATTGCCTACAAGAGGGTTTTGTGTGCAATTGAAGCTGAAGGTTGCATCCATTAAAAGTACTAGTAACTAAAACTGATCAGCATGCCAATAAAGTATACAAACAAAATTTTAAAAAATGTCACACATACCAGCTGCTGATAATGATATCCAAATTAAGACATTAACTACTAGTAGAAGATGCCTCATCTCTCCTCAATTTGACGTTTTCCACAGATGTGACTTCTTATAAATGCAATATATTGTACCTGAGTGGTCAACCTGTTGGGCAGATCTGAAATTAGGGCTAGGGGGAGATGAAAAGCTCTGTTTCGGGTTTCAACCTTGCATATAGTAAAGCACACACATGTAGGCCACTTTCCATCAGATGGCTCATTCGGAAGGAATATCCCTTTTTGAAAAATGTAATTTTACTCATCAAAATGCACTCTCATTCACAAACTTTTACTTTCTGTACCTGAAGGAACATTAATTTTGTAGTCTTTAGTCACTCTTTGGTTAGATTGACGGTTACCTCTTTTTATTAGAGTATATACTTCAATACAAGCTGACCCAGAGATAATCTTTTGTGACAAGATTTCTGAGCTACAGGAATTAGATCACATATCAAAACTTCTAGCCAAGGCATCCAATGAATTTCCTTTTGGAAGTGCCAGTTTGCAGAAGTTAGTCAGTGCACTGATTGATATAAACCATACTAAAACATCTGTTATTCTAAAGTAACATGAAACAATTCTTTCTTTTTTTTTTCTTTTCTTTTCACATAATAATTGTGCTCTCTGTGGAGTGGCAAGCCATGATGTCCAATTTCCTGTCCTAAGCCAGAATGGAAAGCAAACATGCACTGGGACTGTTTGCCATACTCATACCTTGAATGCTGGTAATTGGCCACCTCATTCTGTACTCATGAATATATTGAGGCTGCTAATACATGACTGCATCCATTCCATTAGTAGGCATGCCCAATGGTCCTCATGATGCAACACTGTAAGATACTGAGGTTGCCATATAAGCTTTGTATAGACCTATTCCCACACTATGGGGCATGGTGCAAGAATTATAAATTAATGGTAAACCTGGTAGAAGACCCATCATGCAAGACAGCATATATGTATTATGATGACTAATAAACTTTCATATTTTAGTGCCAATAGAGAAGTGCATCATTCTGTGTTTTTTATGAATTACCAATGAAGTGGTGGCAAGTCTGCCCACCAGTATTTCCTTGAGCATCTTGCACTGAAAACAAGGAAGTTCCGAAACTAGTCAGTGGTGATGACTTTAAATCCTCAGGTTGACAATACCTAAAACAACTTGTCAGTATGACGACTCTGTACTGTCAGTATTGTCATCCTGATGACTTTAAGTCGTCATTTTGAACACCTAAGGTAGTTGTTTTAGGCATTGTCAAGCTATAGACCACTGACTAGTTCCAGGTTTTGAGTGTGACTACTTTCCAGCTAGTATCACCCCTAAGGATTACCATGATGCATTCATTAAGGGATTAGTGGGCCTTACTGGGTTAATAATCTGACACAGACATCTAATATAATTGTAACACAATGCTGGCACTCTCCTATGGTGCACAGCAAAGGCTCCGGTGATAATATATAATTTTTAGGCACGCCTGTCTGCTGTGAGCCACCGTGGATATACCCAAACCTGCAACATTACCCACTGTGGCCCAAAACAGACAGGTGCCTAAGAGTGCCAAACCCTCAACTATATATATATATATATATATATATATATATATATATATATATATATATATGGCTCATTCCAAAATGGGGGGATGATACTGGAATTAACTCAGTATTTCTTAATAACATTATATTTTATTGAAAGCCCTATATCTTGGCTTACTAAAAAGTTTCATTCAAGGATCCAACTCCTAACATGTCAGTTTTTATTTCAGATGCCATAAAACCTTCCAAAAAATGTCAAGCATAAGTGAACGAATATAGTTGCAGCATGATTATAACTACTAAATACAGCTCAAGCTGCATCATATTTTGTATACAAACTGGTACATGTAATAAATTACATGTTGGCAAACATATTTGAAATGCTGAAAAATCAGGAATTGTTTCTCCCAATTACTAACTTTATCCTAGCTCAATAAAAAAACACTTATAATATAATTATATTAACTGTCCATTATCTGCAGAGTGTGTACCTCATATAACAATGGCAGTTTGCCTCCTATACAACATCAGTACTGTGTCTTCAGCAACTACTTTGAGACTAATATATAATTCACTCACACTTCAGAAAATGCACTCACGCTTCATGTTTCATCAATCTTCACAAGAAAGGCCACAGCTCAGCTATACATCATCAAATACCAATGGGATTGCATAAACAATGAGAAAGGAGGTTGTACTACCTATCTAGCATCATTTATACACACATAAGGCCCATCAATCCTGTCTACCGGCAGGTACTTCTACGCCTCAGTTTCTGGAAGACACAATTAATGAGCCCCTGTAAGCCACCACTCTACCTAATAAAATCTAAAGTGAGATCAAAATCCAATCTTCTTTTAGCAGACTGATTTTCCTTTTCAAACAAATTCCAACCAACTCACTCAAAATTACACGTACCAGCCAGGGCCATCAGAACATGACACAGGGCCCACTGGCCCCTCCCTCAGGGCCATCGGGCGGTCCACGGACCCGGTGACATAGCACTGGCACCTGCCCGACATGAACCCAAACCAGGACAATCCTGAAACAAAAAAAACATGGCGTCAGACCACCGGCACCACGCCCAAATACACGAAAACCCCAAAAAAATCGAAAATTTGTACTGGTACTCACCCAAACATGCCCACCAGCACCAGCAGGAGAAACAGACATCCTGAAGGCATTACTACGAGCTGAACCCGTACAATCATGGTCCCGTGGTTTCTTTCTTTCGGGCCGTAAATAATCCAAAATCTATGGCTCGTCTCGTCAGTCATGTATCGCCTTCTAATGCTAAAAATAGCTCCACATCCCTTTATAGCAAGACCCACCGCGGGAGCATTGAGTTAATTTTTGAACCACCTTTTTCGAACAGGCGCACTACCAAAATTCAAAATTTCAACTAATTAACCCCACCTTTAGGCCCAAAAACACCTAACCCAACATCGGAACAGACACTCACACATGACCCAACAAGGTCATGGCAAGTCTACACCATTCACCATACCATTTCCCCATACCATTTCACGAACGCCGAACAAACGCCAGCTCAGTGGCGCCAGCCAATGTTTATCGCACAAACTAAATAAGAACAGATCCCCATACAGTGGCGCTACCCGTGCCGCGCAGCAGAACTAACCTGGACCCTGGATATTCCAGTTTCCCGCTCACATTTGGCCATGAGTCTGCACCGGCCCAGTGACACTGTACATCAATATGCACTGCCTAATTCACTGCCTTACCTGTCAATTTGGTATTTTTGTTGGTCGCCTTGTAATCCATGCACTATGATCGACCCTACAACTAAAAATCCCCCCTTCTCTTGTTCTGTTTTTTCAATACAGAGGCCAACGACCTAATCGAGGAGGCGGAGACCGCATTGACAGGCCAGCAGGAGTTCCCAGCAGCAGACCAGGCATGCCCATACCAACCGGCCTGCCCCATTGGAGCACACGAGTCTGCTCTCCAATAGGGCCACCCACTAGACAATAGACCAGAAACTTTCAAAACAATTGGCTTGCCCCAGGTCTGGAGACCCCTAACCAAAATAAACCAATCTTCATCTGAGGAGGATAGTGACTCCAGCACCTCCCTCTCAGCAGAACCAATAAACATGGACCCTGCATACAGTTCCGATCTGAATTTGCAGCCTGACTCAGGCAAGCCTAGCAGAATGCATTTCAGCAAAATTGTAAACTTTGTCCCCAACACCAAAAAATCCAGATCCAGGAGAAGACCCTCACTAGGTCGCTCCCTCAACCCAAACGTCTTTAACCACCAAGACCCACCACCCAAGGGTCTTGTAAACCAAGGTCGCCATAGAAGAAGAAAATAATTTCAATAACCATCCTCTATTTATTTTTATTCATTTTTGAAACTTTAAAATTATGGACTAAAAGTGTAGAGACACACTTCACTCACCGACCGCCCATGGACACTATGAACACTGACTCAGTCAGCCTAGTCAACTGATTTTTAAAGCCAGTTTTTCTTGTTTGTATAAGGCTATGATACATAACCATGAAAACACGCTGCATTTTATTTACATTTATTTTTCCTTTACAAGAACATTATGAAGACCACAAGCCAGGCAGCAGGTTTTTGTGATCTTAAGATGCCATAAGGTTCTTTTTCTTTCATACTGTACCATTTCAAACCCAACCATGTCAAATATTTATGGGTTTTAGCTAGTTTATATTTTTCTAAAAATTTTACAAGGAAGCGCTGGCAACCAGTATTGTTGCAGGATCAACTGAGATCCAATCTAAATACCAGCCAGAGCCACCATTTATTTTTGTATTAACCTTGTCATTCATAGCCGATGATAACCCCAGGTAGACTGAAGGCTAAACATGCTAAATTTTCCATTAACTAATACAAACCTTTCTACAAATTAACAGACACTTCTACGGATAAATCAACCAAGACCAAAAATCCAAAAAATTTTTTTTAAGAAAATTCCTTAAACATATTACCTAAAAAGCCTTCAGACTCCCTAAGCCTTATCAGTATTATAAGGAATGATTGATCGACCTTGCCAGTCATCAATTACCTTACCTCTGTTTTTATTTATTACGTTCTATTGTATATTGGCTCAAGACCTAAATACTAAGTGCCTACCGGTACTGCAGCAGACTTCAATATTAACTTGTCTACCTCAAGGTCTGCCTTAAAGCCAATAACTGCATGTTTTAGGATAGCTTTTCCTTTATTTTTGTGTGGACTTTAGAACTAGACAAATATTCCAGCTCTTGTATCCTACCACAACCTGAATTATCCATCTTTTTTCCTTGCCAAAATTACAACAACACCTCTTGGCACAGTTTTTCTTTATACCGTTCATAATTTATCCATGTTAAATCAAAATCAGCATTAATAGCCCCTTAATACTACAAATTTTTAGCTTAAATGATAAGATGTAATACCTATTATTACACACAAGATATTTGTCAGTAGACCTTTTTCTCACAAACTTCCTCCTTAAAACCTCGCGTGGAATCGAGTAGGAATGTGGGGATTTGTCAGTAGACCGTTATAGGTATTGTACTTATCATATTTATTTTTCACCTTGACTCTACCATGTAACCCAGTGTCCGAGTCTACCCACAAGCCAAACCATACCAAAGACCAAAGGCTGGCGGTGTCAACTGCACTCAGTGACCCCGCCTCCCCCCATTGGAGGATACGCCGTCAATCACAAGCAGCTCGCTGCATGCTGGAAATTCCTAGCAGACAATGTTTAGACCAAACTCCTCCTGCTGGAAGACATGCCCATTGATCATGAGCAGCTCACAGCATACCGGGAATTCCCAGCAGCTATATTTAGAACCATACTGAACTCCGTGGACCCCAGTGCTATGTTTAGGATCCCTCCTACATACCTGCACTGGAGTTCCCCAGTTACTATTTTTAGCTCACCTGATACTATTTTTAGGATGAGCTGGGTGAGCGGCTCCTACTATAAATACCTGTAGAGGGAGCAGCTCACTCATCTTTTCACCTTCATACTTCATACCTCACACACTCACGTTAGACCAAGGCCCTTGGCTCAAGGGCTAGGCTTGGACACTGTTGGGCACCTTTATACTGTATCACCATCTTTACCTCGTGGACTTCTATGAATAAAGTGGATATCAAACTGGATTCCTGATTCGTCTGTATTCATCCTTATTCATCATTTACGGACTCGTTGACAGTATGTAGAGAACCTCAAGGCTATATGGCAGCATCTGCCTAGCCCCTTGAAATGTTGGTTTAGTGCTGGATGCTAAGTGTCCTGGTCAGTTTGTGCACCTCCTGCCCTTCATCAAACCCCCACCTGCCCCTCTAAAATGTAAGCATTGATAAAGGTTTAATAAAAAAAATCCAGATGGGTAGTAACATCGAAATTGGAAATTAACCTTCCGAGATTTTGTCAAACCTACATACTCTTAAATCAAAATACATCCTTGTTAAGCTCACGTTTCTTTTTCTTTGACCAACAGTTACAAATAAACTAAAGCCCTTTTGATTTGAACTCCATAGTACATGTTTTGTACTCTGCAGGGTGGCTTCGATTATTCGAGCACTACTGAAACACGATTGGGTCTGGTTGGTAAACTGCTTGAATTTCTGAGGATTTTTCGATGTTCATCCTTAGAAAAGATGTTAATGATATTGAAAATGTCATTATTTCATAACTTTAGACAATATGACAAGACTAGTAAAAACCCAAATCAGACTGCACAAAGAGTAGAAGCCACCATTTGACCCCTCTCCCAGTTAGACATGCACCGCTGCAGCGCCCCATTTGGACCAGTGGCAAAGTAAGAGGGACTCGCCTAAGGCCTATAATTGATTTACATCAGCCTTAGTCCAGTTCTATTAACCATTCCTCTTACAGGTTTAGTATTTAGGATACATCTAGATATGATGATTACTTGTTTTGTGTGATGTGTGAAATAACCAAAGCATAAGAATTGCATATATACGCCACACTTTGCACATGAAATATTCCAATCAAGCATTTTCAAAACATATAACCACAATGACTGCCCACTGTTTATTAATTGAGCACTCTCTGAGCGCTGGCACATCGTCCTGACCCTCAATGTTAGTGTCCTTCATATTTTAGATATACAAGACCTTAGTAGGCATGTTGAAGGGTCAAACATCAACATTTTATAGTTGCTTATTTAAGACCTGCTTATCTTGTCTAGGTTTTTAGACCTTTAGCAACAATGCATCTATTAATCCTCCCTTTCCATGCATTCCAGGTGTCAGCAGGATGCCCAATGTGTGCACTTCATCATGAGTGAAGATGGAGGTAAATACCTCTGTGAGACCTACAGCTCATTGTACAGAACTCCAACTACAACTCCACCTACCGCCAACTATCAAAAGATTGTCGTAGTATAGGTGACTAATTGTGCACTGATCAACTCTGTTGCACCCCTAAGGAATATAACATATTGACAGCTAAAACATGCAGCCTGTGAACATCTTCTCCATTTGTGCTGAAGCACTATGAGAAGCGCTCCGTCAGTGTGGTGCACCATTGATGAGATTGTTACTGATAAAGCTCTGGTAATGTGATGAGTTGAAGTTAACGTTCAAATCTCGGTATAGGTAGATATTTTAACGAAATGTTCAGCGTACATAAACAATTAAATAAATGTTATTCTCATAGAGTTTGGAGTCCATAAGGAACCATTTGCCTACCCTAAACTGTAGGGGATTTGATATATTGCCTACAAAATATATCATAGTAGCTCTGCAAATAGCAATTTACCTACCCTCAACTGCTGTGTCAA
Source organism: Acholoe squamosa (assembly GCA_949317995.1). Classification (NCBI taxonomy): domain Eukaryota; kingdom Metazoa; phylum Annelida; class Polychaeta; order Phyllodocida; family Polynoidae; genus Acholoe; species Acholoe squamosa. Next base: position 5,698,916 of record OX439036.1, on the reverse strand, counting down.
ACGTCATCGACACCATACCAGACATTTCTCTGAAAGTTATCAATAATTTGTAATGATTATAAGTGTAGAGGCATATAGTTATCTTATTACCAACTGGTTTAATCTGGCGTGGTGGCAGAGTCCTGTCGCTGGATGTTCCTAGGGTTCCGGATGCATGGGACATCTAGCGACAAACCATGGGTCATCTATATAAAGCCCCAAGCTCAGCCACTACGCCAGAGGCCATGTAGGCCTCCGTACAGAGTATATGTTGTAATACGCTTCCCTGGATATTCCCACCTATCGGGTAGCCGTAAATTGTAAGATCCCAAATAAACCGTTGGCATACACTCTGATTACTGTCTCCGTGTTTCTTTTGAATAGCCAGACTCGAACCACTTAACTGGTAAAACTAAAACCATTACATAAGTTTAAATTCTGAAGAAAGCTAAATTGATCTAAACTGTTCCAAGTCTTTCATTTATATATTTGTGTCATTAAACTACACTCAAACTGGCATAGTTTTCATTTTCTCATTTTCTTGGTTTATACTAGGTTATTTACTACCTCTTTGTTTTAATGTTAATACTTAATACTTACAATATATATGCTTTTTTACTAGTTTCATAATTATCACAGCTGAACAGTCAAGAAAACCCTTCAGAAAATAAAAACTGAAGTTTTATAGAGTTTCTGACTTGGGCAACTGTGTACATACATTAGTTCAGCTTTATGCAATATAATTAGGGATTAATTACATCTTAGTCACAATATCCTTTATCCTTTGTCTGGACTTGTAGCTGAGTAGTGGGTTCTGTTATTTGGTTTCTAGGACCCACTCACAGAGCAGGAAAAGACAATATAATAACCATCAAGTCAACATCCCTTCAAGATCCTGAAATGTAAGGCTTTCATGTCACATTTTTAGATGTAGCCTAATAATTCCAGCGACCAATGTAAACACATATAATCGTAATTGATCTTAAAGTGCTCTCTCCTCAATATTGATACCTAATTGTGTTTATATCAAAGAAGGGTTTTGGACTGAATGGCACAGCCATGAACTGAATGACACAACCATGGGCGAATACTGAATAGACATAGAAAGGGTCTGTTGTAATACAGTGTGGTATAAAGCACACTGCACTGCTAGATGCCTGTCTGCTGTGAGCTACTGGGGCCAATGTTACATGTGTAACAGCAGTGGCTCACAACAGACAGCGTCTATGTGTGCTTTACCCTTATATAATATATTATCAGGCTAACACTAGACCCTTTGCATGTATATTCAGTGGTTGCCCATGGGCAGAGTTATGCGCCCTAGGGGATTGAGAAACAAAGGTAGCATTGTGTTAGAATATATTGGATGTCTGTGCCAGACTTTTAACTGATTAAGGGTAACTGATGTATTCATCCATCATGGCGATTGGTTGTCATGATGCTTGAATGCAACACTGGTTGGTAACCCATCAGGGCTACATTCATCCAACATGCTACCCTGCAGGGTTGATACCCCCAGAAAGGCATCATGATGTTCAAATGAAGTACTGGTGGGCAGACTTACCAGCACTTGATTGGTGATTCATGATGACCATAAGATCATGCACTACTGCATTAGCTTAAGGGTTAAATGTGTGACAATCTGTTAGTCATTATAATAATGCTGTCTTGCAAGGATGGCCCTACTACAAGGTTCACCATCATGCACCATGCCTCAATGTGCAGGAAAACCTAAACCCGCCTTATAGTGTCTTCATGATGCACGACTACAGCCTTGGTGAGTAACTCGCACTCATTTGTCGTGAGAACCATTTGTCATGCCTTTGCGAAGGGGCATGACACATTTATGCATTAGCAGCATTTAAAGAGTTAGCTCTAGTAAAATCAATACATTCCTAAGTACATAATGAGGTGGCTAATGACCAGCACTCAAGGTATGAGTATGGCAAACAGTCCAGGAGCATGTTTTCCTCCTTTTCTGGCTTAGGGCAGGAAATTGTGAATGTTATCTTACTCCACAAAGGTAACAGTTATTATGTGGCAGAAAAACTCAAAACAGAAACATGTTTCATATCACTTCTGAAAGAAAATATGTTCTGGAGCACTTTCTTGTTATCAGTGCACTGGCTGTAAAATGTCACAACAGATTTATTGACCAACCTAGCTTTTTGAAGTTCAGATGTGTGACTTTAATTTAGTCCTTGCTTTTCTTCTTGGTCACTTGCATCCAAACATTTACTGTTGGTTGGTAAAAGAGGTAACCGTCAACCAAACCAAACAGTGGCTAAAGACTATGCAATAGATACTCCTTCAGGCAGAGATAGTAAAGATTGCTTATCAACATGATGACTTAGACTGTATTTAGCTTGATAGGAATGCATTCTGAAAAATGGCACATCTCTTCAAGGTAATAGAAAGCGAACAACACGAGTTTCCTTTACTATATGCAAGGTCTGAATACCTTAAACACAAAATATGTTCCTTTCCCCTAGTCATGGTGTCCACTCAGTCACTCTGTCCCAAGGTGTTGCATCTGTCTCAAGAAGTCACATCTGTGGAGAACGTCAACTTGATGAGAGATGAGGCATCTTCTACATGTAGCTAATATATTTATATGGGTCTCATTATCAGCAGCTGGTATGTGGCAATTTTTCAGTTTTTTTTCAGTTCTTATTGTATTGATAGTTATAACATTACATAACAGTTCACTTGAGCATCTATGTACTCATCAGCTACAATTGCACATAAATAATCTTTGGGAACATCTCATAGGTACTTTTGATTTAACTCATTCTGCCATATAATATGCACCAAACTCAAATTCTTTTCATGATATCAACAAATTTCTTATTTAATGGCCAGATTCGATACATGACATTGAAGGTCTTTTGACCACTAATTGCAATTATCATTGTTATTAAAACTCAGAAAGATGTGAAATAATTTATCATTCCCACATCATTTGAAATCTATTTATCAGATATATGCTCCCACAAACCTGGCTACACAGCTTTGGGGACATCATGTTTTAAGATGGTCACCTCCTACGAAACATGGGCAAAAGCTGAGTCACTTTGTGTGGCAGATGGAGGACACCTAGCCAGCATTCACAGTGGTGAGGAGCAGGACTTTATAGCCGCCCTTGCGTAGGTATTCCCTTACCCGTAGCAGTGATTGCAAAATCTTTGGTGTAATGTGTGGTATAATGTGGACAGGCAGCATGGTCAAACCAACATGTGGTTAAAATAGATTCATATAATAGACTTTAATTTAATGAACTTTTTTCCCCAATATGTCCAATGAGATTATACTGTGACTTTAGCATTACAACAAATGATATACACAATTTTAACTACTTGCATTATTTTAAGTTCTCTGAGTAATGCTGGACCGTGGATAGGACTTAGTGGTACCGCACCTGCCATGACTTGGTCAGATGGCACTGATGTGGATTATACCAACTGGTATCAAACGAATCCAAATTTGATTGGTGGTAGCTGCATAAGAACTATTAAAAATATGGGATACTTATGGGATGACCAATTGTGCTCAAAGAAACAGAGGTTCATGTGCCGCATAGGTAAGTGTATGTTTAAAGTGATCATCCTATATCACAAATGTCTGTACATGTGAAATGCATAGCCAGAGTTTGTGAATTTTCCCAAAAATTTTAAAATTAAAATGTGATCAATTTAAATAGCTAGTGTAAGCAGCTTGCATCATATTTCCACCCAATTAAACCACCTATGCCATTGTAAAGAAGGGGGTGTGTGATATATTATAAACCAAAGTTCTTGGTGTCCTGCTTGTGGATATAACAAATACAATTACATAAGCTTTGTATTATACATGGGGTACTACAACACTTCCAATCTAATTAAACCTTAAATTAACTCATTTAATCTAAGGTTTTTGAACTAACTCATTTAATTTAAGGTTTTTGTTTAGACAGCAGACAACAACATACTTCAGTTGGAGATGTTCCCATGGCCCTCAACCATGTTGATCAGCTTAGTTAGCAACATGGGTACTTTCAGGAAAAATATTATTTCGAGGTAGAAAATGTTGAAGAAAGAAATATTTTTCAAAACCTTCAGCATATGTTTGTTTCTTACATAACCTAACCTAGGATAGGGAAGTTTTTGAGAGCTTGAAAAGAATGAGCACACACTCTCATGTTAACTTGCCATTTTTTTCTATTTTTGAATATTTGTAAGACTCAAAAAACCAAAAGTAAAAAAATCTACAAAAAGCAAGTGGGTTACCTGATGCACAGAGTGCACAGTTTCTGGGTTAAATCTACATATTTCAGACATTGCCGATCAGACATGCTCATCATTCACCATAATACCAGGTGGTGTACCTGGGTATGCAGCGGTTGTACCTTTATCTACACACAAGGTGCTGTCAGCTTTGCAATGTGCTCGGAAGTAGGTGCTATAGTTGACAGTGATCTTTTACTCATATTTATTGCCCTCTCTTATACTGATTCTCAATTGGAAATTGACCAGGCTTATAAATGGGGCAGGAATAATCTATGTACTTGAAAAATGACTAAGAAACCCTTTCCAAAATTCAAATATCTATACCTGTATATACATTTTCCACAGACTCTCCCTCAATCTATTCCAGGTGCAAGCAGGATGTCCAATGTGTGCACTTTATCATGAGTGAAGATGGAGGTAAATACCTCTGTGAGACCTACAACTCCTTGTACAGACCTCCAACTGCTACTCCACCTACTGGCAACTACCAGAAGGATATGATAGCATAAGAGACTAGTTGTGCACTGACCATCTCTGTCCTTGACTTGTGGACCTCCAGAATATATGACATTGGTATTGGCTGCTAAGGCAACAATTGTGATGGCTTAGGTAATGTGATGAGGTTGATGTGTTTTTGTATGTCAACTCTCTGTATAGGTAGATATTCTAGTAATGACGCATTCAGTGGACAAAGCTGATTATGCTGTTCTTCTAGAGTTTAGGCATCATATATAAGTAATCATGTGCCTACCCTGAACTGCTGAGGTTATCAAATTTGATATATTTGCCTGTGAAATATGTTTTGGTAGCTCTATAAAAACAATTTACCTACCTTCAACTCTAGTGTAAACAGGTCAAAGGTCATGGACAGCATAATTGCCATGTCTGTGCAAGTAATCAATAATTCTGAATGATCCTAAGGACAGATTCTGGATAAGAGTAAATGGCTTTAATGTATTACAAATCTTTCATTTTAATATTAATTTTCGTGTGATTAAGCTATAGTCAATCATTTTCATTTCATTGAAACAATAATACTCAAAGGACTGATAATAGTTTTGTTGTTAAAGGTTGTCTCATGAATTGGGCTTCATTCTATGTTGGCTGTATAAGTATTACAGCTAGGGCAGTAAGGAGACCCTTTCTAAAATCAAAACTGATGTTTGTAGAGTTTGTGACTTTGCAAATTTGTTCAGTTTCATGCAATTAAATTTGGGATTGATTAAATCCTACTTGCGATGTCTTTTGCCAAACTTCTAGCCCAATAGTCTGTTCCCTTATTTGGTTTCTAGGACCCAATAACAGAGCAGGGTAAGACCCAATCACAAAGAAGACGTGTCTGGTGTAAAAATATAGTCAAGTGTATGGTACTCAAAGACACCTGTCTGCTGCTAGCTACTGTGGGTGATTTTACAGGTGTTTCAATAGGTAATGCAGTACTGAAGACATTGTTGGTTTAACTTGTAGTTTTATTCAGTAGAGGTGAACTGTAGTAAGGAGTGGTGTGCTGTGTGCCTTGCCTGATCTCAGAGTGAAGCAGGTGGAGGGCACTAGTAATATGCTTACTCACTGTGAGGGCTTTCTAGGTCAAGTTGACACACTTACATACATACAGGGCTAGGCACTGCTTTGGGCCTAGGACCTTAGTTTACACAGGGCTCACCAGAGGGCATCATATTATAACATTGTAACAACAGGTATACCCACAGTGGCTCACAGCAGACAGGCGTCTAGGAGTCTTTAACCCATATATTACCAGTCTCAACTTATTGGTTGTGCACCCTAGAGAAGCCAGAAACAAAAGCTGGCACAATCTGGCCCCAGCTCGACCACTACTGTGAGTCTTCTCTGGCACCTAGCGTTTGTGGGTAAAAGACGTTTTTTTTCCGCTGGTTGCTGTAGTGCTTATTTGTAGGCAGGTACCTCACATACTAATCTTCTCCAGAAAATGGGGACCATCATCCCCATACAAGAGAGAGGTATTCCCTAGAATCCCGACCGGGCAAGACTGAAGCTGGTAGATATAATGGATGTCTGTGGCAGGCTAATAACCCACACGGCCACTTATACATGAACGTCATGATGCATGAATGCAACCCTGGTGACTACCTCATCAGGGCTACATTTATTCACAATGCTAACCATGCAGGGTTGTTACATGTCTGGACAGTTATCATGATGCCCTAATGAAGTACTGGTGGGCAGACTTGCCAGTACATGATTGGTTATTCATGATGTCCAATGGGCATGATGTATTTCTGCATTAATACTAAAGGGTTAGATGTATGAAAATATCTGCATAGTACATATATGCTGTCTTTTAAGATGGGTCTACTCCTGGGTTTATCATCTCGCACCATAACCCATTGTGTTGTAAAACCAAACTTATATGGCAACCTCAGTAACCTACAGTCATCCATCATGAGGACCAATGGCTATGCCTATACTAAGGGTCATGACACATTTATGCATTGACAGCATTTAACACGTTAAATCCTCTACAATCAATATTTTCCTGAGTAAATAATGAGGTGGCTATTTACCTGCACTCAAGGTATGAGTATAGCAACCAGTCTAAAAGCCTAGTACAAAGCCTAGTATTATGCCTCAGCATCTGCCCAATCCACATGAAACAAGATGATCCATGGGCATGTATCTAGGTAAATTCGAGCAGATGTCTGAAATATAATGGTATGTTTGGTAGTTATGGTACTGTATTGTGGAGATGGGTACAATTGCTGAAAAGAGATATTTGCAAATATGTGCTTTGATGACCTTTACTAAAGGAAACACATTGGCACCACTAACACCAGGCAACCAGGGTAACAAAATGTTGGTCTCTGTAAACCAAGATATGTCTGAGGTTAGCTGATCCAATGATGGCATTAGGTGTAGGCAGGTGAAGCTTGAACACTCTCAGGGCCACTAATACATGAGTGCATCATAGTCATTTGTCGGCCTGATGCACCAATGTAGTGCTGGTGAGCTTGACACTGCTTTCAATAACATCAATGGGGAATCATGGACGGCCTGCAGGAGTGTATCAACCTCTATGGGTCAGCATGATTCATGGAATATTAGCAGCCTTTAAAGGGCATTAACCATTAGTATATTATGTCTTCTCTATCCCTGCTTGTTAGCATTGTGCACCAAAACTCTCACCCCACACCCAGGGATGTTAATATGATCATATGGTATTGCAAAATACCAATAGTTCATTGGTGACATGTACATAGCCTTTTATACTGGCTATTATTGGGTTGTGTAGGATTAGGATCCATGACATTAGGCTAACATTCAAATCCCCATATAGTAAATTACAAGGTGTATGTATGCGACCCGCTGGTATGTTCGAAGACCTATGAAGTGCATTTAGAGTCACGTTTTGAACATTTTAGTAGGCTGTTGTTCTAAAGTATGCCTGTTTAGTAGTAGATCTAGATGTCAATAGTTAAATGAAAAACGACATATTTTTCACACTTGACATTCCCACTATTAAGTTTAAAGTGTTTTCTTTTTGTCTTAAAATTTCTTTGCCAAGTTTATTTGATTGGTTCTTCAATATCCCCATTATCAAAATGAAATGCAGTGGTTCAGTTTTTCTTTTCTTTCAAAAATTAGCAGAAAAGAAAGATGTGACCGTAGAGTAGGCAGACAGTTTTCAGAGGGATGAGGCATGTTCTGTTCATAGTTACTGTAATTATTTCATATGGGCCTCATTATCAGGAATGTATGTTTTTTCTCACTTTAGAAAGGGAAATACATCGTTCTGCTAATGACAGCTCTCTTATGGATAGGACTGGGTTATAAGTCCATATCTATTAAGAGTCTAAGACACAGTAGATAGGTGTTCTTACACTGCACTACATTGTGCTTAATTGAACCCATGATAGTGGGTTTAGATTAAGAAATACTGATTAATGGGAATAATATATCTGTTAAAAAACAAAGGAAAAATCGATATCATTGGTTAATTGTTAAGAACAGTACTAGAATGTATATAATTTCTGCACAGGAAGATATGGCTATAAAGTGACAACTTTAGGTCATTAGTAACAACCCAAAGTCGTCACCTATGATGACCCTTGACAACCTAAAGCTGTAGATTGAGGTATCGTCAACCTGACGACCTAAAGTTGTCAATATTGACGAGTTTTGGATCTCGTAGGTTTCCAGTGAAATATATCAGTCTATGCTTACGGGTCAATATCAAACGTCCACTTTATGAAACGTCTGTAATAAAAATTGAACCTGTCAAATTTTCTGAAAATACACCAAAAAAGACCAAACGGGAGGATTTAGTTCCCAGCGGTTCAGTTTTTATCAACAGCGGAAGGGGACCATGTCATTTTGAGAAAAAACGTCCATAATTTAAATTCATTTCTCATGTTCAGCCACTTTACATATTGTTACCACTTACCAACCTGAAGTCTCAAATATAACTGCATATAGCATTACCTGTTCCAGTATAAAGATATATCATGTCCAGGCCCACTGCTTCCCCTTCACAAAATATCTAAACTGACTGATCTTACTGAAATCTTCACTCTAACTTGTCTGGTCTAGTGTACCGTAATAAATATAATGGACGTTTCTCATTGTTTTCATTTCTTTAAAGAAAGATGAAAAACATCTCTATGCTATGGTTCACAATGGTTAGTAGTCATCAATATTAAAAAGAAAGCTTCTTGGGTCTTGTGTCCTCCTCTCTGGCTGCTCCTGTATCTGTTTACTGAACCCTTAAATCTAGCAACTGTGTTAATCAATTTTAAAAGTAGCCTTTCATTATTTTGAGTGTTTGAACTATGATTTTAAATGATTTAGCCAAAAATCAAACACTGCATAAGAAAGCACTGGTAAATGAATTTGTCTGGCCTGATCCTTATACGTAGACTGGAGAGGAGGTTAGAAGACAGTTATGCAATGTCCTTGTACTCCCCCTGACATTGAAAAAAAAAGAGAAAGTCTGAGACCATACGCCCAAAAACATTCGTAATATTAATTCGCAATAAAAGTGGCGGTAGGATTCTGCAAAAGAGCCTGTCTGAAAGGTATAAAAGAGGCCCATCTTCACCCCTAATATCAAGTCCCTATTTAATTTTTTTCCCCTCTTAAAAGAGGATTAAGTGTATTAATAATGGACGTTTGCAGAGAAAACGTCCGTAATTTTAATTAAAAGGGTAATTTGGAAAGACAGAAAAAGGGAGACATATAACAGGTAGGCAGATGGTGGGTGTTAAGTATAAGACATGATGGTATGTTCGAGACAAATGCCTGCAAACGTCTGTAATAAAAATTGCAAGAGAGTTTTCAGAAGGTCCTAGAGGTGTATAAAAGCTGTTTCTTTATAAAGATTTCTCAACAAGGTGACGGAAGGGGGTGAGGGAAAGCACAGGAGAGCTAAAAGAGTACATGGGAGAAAAACTGTACTGTGAAACATCTGTTTTGTGAGCAGAGTACACCGTTTTGAACAGGAATTGGGTGTTGGAAGGTGGAATTCTGCTTCATACCATGTTCAAACTCTACAAAAGAGGAAGGGGACAGGAGTGCAGACTGTTTTCTGATATAAAATGTGCATTAATGCATGTTGGGGGCATACCATGGCATAAGAGAGGTGTACAACATAAATGTAAACAACCATCAATATATTATGGACGTTTGCGGGCGTTCGCAAACGTCCATGATATATATTACATCACATTCTGGAGCGTCGTGGAAAGGGTCATTGCAGCAAGTGGGGATGTCAGTAATACGCTGTAAATGTTCCTAAATAAGTAATTATTCCATGTCACACAGAATCTTTACAGCCAATTTGATCTATGGTGCTGAAACTATGCCCCAAACAAGAAGAGAGAGACAAAATCTTACCTTTTCTGAAGTTTGAGACCAAAATATCAGTAGGTGGTTGAGATTCTAGTTCCCAAAAGATGCAAGATGGCGGCCAGGACAACCATCTCACGAGCTGCCAGGAACAAGCTAAGCTAGTTCTGAACGCTGACTCTAGAGGTCACCTAGAATTCGCGCCACAATAAAAATTACGGACGTTTGTATAGCGCAAATGTCCATAAGATGACTTCATCTCTTTTGATCATAGAGAAGAAACAGAGGCTGATAACTACAAAAATGGTACTTGATAGGAGAGAACCAACCATAAGGGAGACTTTAGAAGTGGTTTAGAAGAGATAAGAGTGGTTTTAGGCGGAGATTTTACAACGTTTTGAATTTCTTCCGGACAAACGTCCATAATAAATATTATTTTCTCAAACCCTCCGAACACATATATCTATGGTATAAAGTGTTGATGCGAGTCTGTTTATGAGCTAAATGGGCAGCAAATGAAGGGAACTACTTCCCCAAAGAAGAAAAATGGAGATGGGGGTACTATTTTCTGAGCAGGAGTACCTAGGAGGGTAAGGTTGGACCTCCCCAACAGATGCGGTAAGTCAGAGTATATGAACCCCACTTGGTAGGTATTATAAATGGAGGGTCAAAAATACCACAGGTTAGGCCCAAGATGTTATGCTATAGGTTACAAAAGACAAAAAAGACCTGTGGTTATCCATTTCATATTATTGTCATTTCAGTGGAAAAAGAGGAAAAAACTACTTTTCTTCAACTTTGAAGCTGATTTCTGCAGCATAATAAAATAGAAATAAAATAAAACTATACATTTTTATATACCCCCATATGTTTAGAGTACATCACAGGGAAAAAAGAAGATATTGAACTCATTGGTACTACCCCAGGCCTGTTTGAATGGAACAAATACCCAAAAGTCCGTAATATAAATCAAAATGGACGTTTGATGGATATTGACCCTTACAGTGTTTCCCCCCATTGGCCATTTGGTCCTGAAGAATCCTCAATATTATCATTAACAAGAAAGAACAACAATAAAGCTTAATAATTGCATGCCATGAAAACCGGCAGCAAATTTGATAGCAATTGTCTCGGTCCCTTTAGTTTTCATATTGACTGATAAATCATCTTTATATAGCTTTACTATCTTTCAAAGATAGAGATCTGTTCCCACCTTCCTAGATACACAACCTGTGTGAAGATATTATCCATATGTTATAAGAAGGGTGAGACAGTACACAACTTGTGCTGCCCTCTGTCTTAGAGATCTGAAACACATGTTGCCCTTGTTATCAAGGTCTATCCATATAAAATAGAGTCTCATCCTTAATATTGTAGAGGTACACTTTACTAAACCATAGGAGTTGGGTACCGTCTGACGTGGCGGGTGAGTCGAGTCGTCGGACGTTCCTCAGGTTCCGGATAGGTGGCAGCACCGATCCGGGTCTGTGGGGACATCTGACGACGAACACCTGGGTCCGTATATAAAGCCCAGGGCTCAGTTGCTACGTCAGAGGCCCTTCTGGCCTCCACACTATGTAAACCACTGTCTTTTAATATTAGCTGCCTCTTTGATATCATTCGGCAGCCGTGAGTGTGCATTAAGTAATAAACCTAACCGTTGGCATACACTTGGAATACTGTCTTACTCTTTCTTTCCGAATCGTAAGACCCGAACCCCCCAGGTCCGTAAGGCCACAAACCCTTACACTGGTGCCGTGACCAGTTAATTCTGGTGTATAGCCCGGATGTTATAACGTCCGAACGGCTAGTACATGGGTTAGACACCCTTAGGGAAGCTAACCCAGCAGGGCAATCACTTGCCCAAGAGAATGGAAATGGATCGCTAATGCTCCAAGCCCATTCGGACTCACAAGATGCAGAATCAGCATCTTGGAGAGATCCCGGACCCCACTATAATGATAGTGAAGAGAATCTGCCAGACTCTGTACGACGCGAACAGTCCATACAGAGACGTAGTAACTTAATAGGCCAGCATTCAATTGTTGACGAATTATGTGATTCGATGTTCGAAGTCGGTGGTAGTACTAACCCAGAACATCCGGCACCAATGCGAAAAAGGGTAACATTCGGAGAACTACCTTATAGGTTACCCAGGCCCGAATTACCAATATTAGATTATAGCGCTATAGATGGCGACTTAACCTATGCGGTACCGGAAGGTGAAGAATTAAAACGACCGGATGTCCTGTTGTTGAATGAAACTTATGTAACTTTGAACGAGAATTTAAATACCTTGGTCAAAGCAAAGGATGAAGTATTGTGTCATACTAGTGATTGGCATGATCAAGTTGTCATATGAGAAATATCATAGGACTAGTGGTATAAAGTGTAATTATCTCAAGGCTCTTATAAATAGTGTTATTTCCAGTTGTCACTGGTTTATTCAGTTTTAGGCAACATGTAAGAAATATCAATCATACAGTAGTTAGTATGTAGGTAGTTTACACATACAGTAAACATACAGTAATTTATAAAGTACAATGTTCAGTTCCACTCCACCTGTGAGGTAATAATAATACAATGTCCAGCATAGTTCTAGGTGGGTTCCCACACCTAGCTCCTGACCTGCTGCTTAGAGGAATAATGTAATAATGAATAACTTTACCCTCTGGTGGATGTCTTGAGGAAGATACCCCCTGGCCACTAATGATAGAAACCAATGCCTGTCTAGCATAGTTTCACCATAGTGCAGTGGTATAGCAGGTAGCAGGAGATGACTGGAGATGTTACCTCTGGAGTGGTTCTTGGTGATGTGTCTTCCTGGAGGTGCAGACAGGCTATTTGTAGCAAATCTTGGAAAAGCACCTCCAGACTGACTGGAGCCAGCAGCATCTGCCTAACTCTACAATTGTTTGAGGGGACCCTTTCAAGTGTCACAGGGGGACAAAGGACCCCCATGGACGCCGCTATGGCCCCCATTGTCTTGGTCGGTTCTGCATCTTTAGACCCTCATATCTCGGCCGTTTATGCTTGTATAACCGCCATTTTGGGCATGCGCAGAGCTGAATGTGCCAAGATTATAATGCCCGCTGGATAGGCGCGTAACTCCCGCCGGTTTGTCTGTAGCTTACTCGGAGGTCGATTCAGTCTCCATGGCGTAACTTCCTTAATACTGGGAGTTCAGCCTTGATCTTGGGCTCATTCTGACCGTCTAATTATGGGCTTTCCATAGAATTTTTGATATTTGACCTAGGTTGCTCAGGAGCGACGCTAGAGCGACCGGAAGGTTATGGCGTCGTGCTTATGTAACCCATTGTTCAGTCCTTAGAGTGCTCAGACACTCATGACGGCGTCAGCGGTGCTCAGGCACCCGTGACGGCCGGTTGCATTCACTTACAAGTTATTAATTTGTGCATTGAACCATGAGGTCGCACACTGAGACCCTTATTCTTATTATATTGTGCAGTGAACCATTAGGTCGGACCTTTTGATGTCATAAACTTAGTCTAACTGACTGTGGCTGGTGTGCAGTGGGGCATGAACGCTCTTATGTAAAGTTTGAGCGCTCTTATAGCTCTTAGAACCAACCTATGTATTAATTTCATAGATATTTCTTTGATTAATACAAAATATGTTACAATTTATGGAATAATAAAATGGTATATCATAGAATACTCCCTCTCCCCCGAAAGAATGCGAAACTCCGTCATTTCGCCGAGGGAATGTACAATTTATACAATTTTTACCTTATTTTTGGAGTTATATACTGTTTTGTAAGAGGATTTGAAGTAATGGGGAGTGCTTCAAATGCAATTTTTGTGGTAGAGCTTTGTCAGTATAAACAATTTTCTCCTGGGTATAAGTACATTTCCGAGTTTCTATATCTTACTATACCAGAGCTTATTTGCTTATGTAACATCAATTTTGGGTACAATTTTCCATTTTTATGTACAACATACAATTTGGCAAATAGTGTGCAATTTTGGCATTTAATATTCAATTTAGCGTGCAAATTGAACATAAATGACAATTTCAGTGTGCAAATCTACAATTTCGCGTGTAATTGCGTTCAATTGACAATTTCAGTATGCAAATATATAATTTTTGCGTACATTTGGCAATTTAAGTGTGCAAATATATAATTTTCGCGTATATTTGGCAATTTTAGTGTGCAAATATATAATTTCGCGTACATTTGGCAATTTAAGTGTGCAAATATATAATTTTAGTGTGCAAATTGGGTACGAGCGTACAATCTGGTGTGCAAACATACAATTTTAGTGTGCAAATTGGGTACAAGCGTACAATCTGGTGTGCAAACATACAATTTTATGGGATTTGAGACAAATTTTTCCGAGGGCCGGAAAAACAAAGTACTTCAGGTACAATAGGCTTGTTTGTCTCTGAGTTACTCATTGATTTTGCTATATGGGTGTATTAATTGGCAATTTCGGCAGTGGGCCGCTGCTTAATTGACTTTTCCCCTAGCCTTTTGAGTATGTGTCCCTGAAAGAGATTTATTTGGTGAGTATCTTAAGTAAACATGTTTTATGTCAACAATTTTCTCAACAATTTTTTTTTTTTTTTTTTTTTTTTTTCATTCATTTTTCCAACAATTTTCTTGGATACCTAAAGTGTGTTACTTTAAGTAAACCTTGGCATAGTATACAAGTGCTAGTGGGTACAAAAACTGTCTTAGTTATCTACCTGCATTCATGTATATTAATGTTAGATTTGTACAATTTTACAAATTGTAATTTGCAATTTCGCAATTTTGCGCGTATATGCGCGCATTAATCATTGATTTTGTGAGAATACCATAGATTTTCATATTATACATCAACAAGTGGCTGTGTATATAATTTAATTTTTTTTTTTTCTAATACTTTGATAATTTCATTGACAGTGGAGGTGTGTCAGGAGTGAGATGTGAGTCTCCTCCCTGGTGTGCTCATGCAGTGGTGGCACTTGAGGTGTTAGGTGCCAGATTTTGGCATGTGTCTGTGGCAGTGCCTGGCTTGGTGTCAGTGGACAGTTCAGGGTGGGGGGGGGGATGTGTGTGTGTCCATTTAAGGAGTGTGTGGCTGGTATTGGAGCATCAGTTCCTCTCTGGAAGTCACTGCTGTAGTACCATGGCCCACTTACAAGCTCTCTTTGCTCTGCCTGTCCCCCAGGTGATGGAGGTGGGGAGTCCAGCTAGGGCCCTGGTTGAGTCTAACCAGACCATCCATTATGGGTACATAGTGAGTAACTACAAAGAGATCATAGAGCATGGTGATGTGATGGTCTGTAATTACTCCTGCCATTATTTCCTGGGCTCAGCCTTGCGTCGGGGGGCCACTGTGGCCCTTCTGACTAGGGCCTTGGGCAGTATGGGTTTCTGGCCCATGGATTATAACCTAGGGCCGCGGGAGCGAGTGCTATGGGATTATTTGTTGGCGGCATCCCTCCTCGATCTTGCGGCATCCGGGAATCCATCCACGGCTGCCGAGTATGGACTGGGGATGCTGGAGGCCCGGCTCGCTGAGTGGGAGCAGGATCACGGCCATATGTATGGCTCGGACTCGGCCCCGGACTCTCCCATTGATGTTGAACCCGAGGATCTGTGGTAGGATCCCGACTGACTGAAACCTAGGGTGTAAAAACCCGCCATCCCAAAGGCCCTTTTCAGGGCCGGCAAATTGTCCGAAAAGTTCTGAATACTGTCTCTGATGTGTTGTCTCCTGGTGGTGGACTGGGGGCATCCTAGGCTGTGGGCAGTCTAGGCTGTTTCCACAGTCACCGGGGAGGGCTGGTGGTTTAGAAAATTAGCAATAGTCTGCATGTTTGACCTTGCGGTCTCCTCCTGTTGTTCGTCAATAATTATATCTGTTGTATTTTCCAGTGCTGTCATGGTCACCGGGCTGGTGCCACAATCATTCTGGAGAAGCATGGAGTAGTACAGTCCTTTGTTTTTAAGGGCTGGTATAGTGCTGAACCTAGTGCGCCAAGGTAGGTGTATCACCTGAGGGAGGTGATAAGCAAATTCTCCTCTCTGTGTTGTTATAACTGCTGGTCCATTCCAGGTAAATATAGCCTTAGGTAGTGGGAAGGTTTTAACCACTATATCCTTATAGGTAGGGGCAGCTGCTGATTTAATCTCATCAAATTCATGTGGTATTGGCCTCAAGGGTAGCGCGAAGTTTGAGTCTCCACAATATATTTTAAAATATATTGTGGGGTTTGTGCGCTTGGCCACATTTTTCTTGCCACAGTGTGTCTGTGCAAATTTCTTAAGGTACTTCATTATTCTGTAGGCTGAGTAGATGGTCAGGGTGAATAATATAGCAATTATCAGGGTGTGGGTTTCCTGAATTGTGAGGAAGGGGGTGTGGGTTTCCTCTGTAGGGGTTAGTTTGGTAGGATTCTTATCTGGGAGCAATTTGTGTAGGGGCAGCTCGGTGACTAGTCTGAATGCTTTGGCTGTAGGCAGGTAGGCTACAGTCCCTCCTAGTCTGTATAATTTGAGTAGTATGTATACTAAAAAAATGTGAGCTGATATCCCTAGGATGAGTGCTAAGCTTTGGAAGATTGGATGCTCTGTAACTCGACGTAGGTATGATTCCTCGTAGCGCGTTTCCATTTCCTTATTAAGGTTGGAGGCATCTTTTAATACTGTTTTAGCAAAGGGCTCTAAATTTAGTTGAGTAATATCATCCATGATTGGATTTTCCTGTAGTTTTTCTAAGGTTCTAGAAAGGTTTACTACTGGGAAATTTGGAAGATTCTCTCTTTCATCTGGTTTGGTTTCAGAAATTTTGTTAAGTGCTGCCATGAATGGTAAATTAATTGTCTTGAGAATGTAATGAAATGATAAGGTTGAGTTACAGGGCAACCTTGTGTTTGGAAGAGAAAATTCTCCTACACTGATCGTGCACCCACAGGGTACACCTATGATTGAGTAGGACTGGGCCTTCCGAGTTTCAGACGTTTTACCATGGCAGTTGATAAAGTAATGGGGTTCATTAGTAGTGACCAGATACTCATCTTCAGAAATGGAAATAGCATGGGTGGTAGGTGTTTGCAGTGGTGAAACTGTAAACTTGCAATGTTCCTTAATCTGTTGAGCCTGGTTAGTAAAAATGGCTACAGGGCATGTAGGCCTGTGTTTATAGATTCTACCATTTACATCTCTGCATACCTTTACTGTAGTACCTTCACATGCCTGCATATCTGCTGAGTCCAATTCGATAAATAATGATTCATCGTAAGATACTGCTAGAAACTCAGTTGTGGTTTGTAGTTTGGTGACTCCTCTGGTGGGGGTCTCCTGTGTGTCTATAGGCATGGGTGATGTAATCATTTGGTACAGCTTGAAGGTTGAGGTGGTAGATTGAATTATAATGTCCAGATGAATATATATATGGTGAGCTGAGTAAGTGTATGAGGTCAGCTTCTGTGAATAATAGAAATCTAAGTCATTAATTGCGACTTGTGCTCCAGGGTGTGTAATCCTAAGTTTGTTATTAATGTCAATTAGGTATCTAGCAAGGTCTGAGGGTGGCACTATATCAGGGGTTAGGATCCCTGATGATAGCATCCTCAGGGCTGCATTTGTCCTTTGCAGTGATTGAACTGTATTCATTCTTGCTGCTATGATAATTAGTGCATCATTTAATACTTGCATTTTTTCCCTTTGAGTTTTCTCGTGCCTTGAATATGAGTCAAGTGACCTGGACATGTTAGAGGCCCACAGGTTGACGGTGTCACCTATGGTGTTGATTGTGCTGTCCAGTACCTTCTTATCTTGGATGTATGCTTTGACAAACTTATCTTGTCTGTCTGTGATCTTTTCAATGAGATTAGCTGCTTCCTGATCCTGTTTAGCAAATTTTCTTAGTATTTCATCTATGTTCTTGAGCTGTCCCATTACTTGGTTTACATCTTCTACTGTGGCTAGACCTAGCACACCGCGAAACAGGGGTGCTAGAAAACCCAGTATGGCCTCTCTTTTGGCCTTGTCCAATGTGTTTATGGGGTTGGATAAGAACAATTTGATGGAGGCTAGTGTTTCATTTATCTCCTTGTCTGCAATTTCCAGCAAGGTGTCTAGCTCCTTAGCTTGTTGGATAATTTGGCCAGAGGTATGATCTTGTAGAGTAGGAGTGGTCAAATGGAGTATTCTATCCCTTATGGATCCTTGGGTAACGGGTGCCCGAGGTATCTTGTAGGGAATAGCTAACAACAGTGTTGTGGTTGTATGTCCATTGACCAATGGTTGAGGGCTAGGTTTGAATACTACTCCTATGTTTTGTCTCACCACAGGTGTATAGCCTGCAGTAAGTGGTTTTATAGCATATAATAACAGCATAGTTAGCAGTATGGGTGAAACTCTCAGTCTCCCCATGGTGCTTGTGTAAAGCAAGTTTGCTGTTTAAAGTCTTGTCAAATTTGTAGTGATTTGGTGCTGGTAAAGTCTAAGTGTATGGTGTAACACTTTAAATGAAGTGGTTCAAACTGTACCTTTGCAAGATTGAGCTGTCTTGGCAATATGTCCGGTGAGTCTATAGAGGTTGACCAGTAAATGGTAAGGTCAGGTTGAAGGTGAAGTAGGTGTGTTCTTTATCCTAGTGCAGTCTCTCCTAATGGAGAAGTGGGCTGGCTAATTCCCAAGTGGGGTCCTGTAGACTTGTGTTCCAGACTGCAGCTGGATGAAGACTGATGGTGGGCTATGGTCCACAGTGCTTCTTATGTAGCCTACCCTACCCACATCCATTGTGGGCCTGGTATTGTTTCTCTGGAGTCATGTACCTAATCTCCAGTGTCTGCAACTGAGGGGTTCTATTGTGTAATCTGTGTACTGGTAATTAGCTCCTCCTGTCATCCAGGACAGCCATTCATGACCGTCTAGACAGTTGTCTGAGTGTAGCTTATAAGGTCAATTGATCTCTATAGACTGCTGTGTTGGCATAGCGCGCTCTTTCATGTGGGGATTAGGCTTTAGACACTCCATTGTGTTACCCTTACTCTTCTTAGACTTCATGTCTGCTTTACTTGGGGGGTCCCAGTCTTTGACCCTTTCAGAGGCAATAACCTACTGATATATTTACAAATTTGATTGGCTTTATATACATAGTAATTCATTATCAGTCACACATGTCTTATGTGTGGATGAAGAGAATTTGTAATACATTTTGAAAAATCTTATGTCTTTTGGTATCTCAATCTTGTTTCTAATTTCTTGAAACTGCACCACACCTAGATGTCTTCCTTAGTATGTGGTGTGCAGGCCTAGGCTTGATAGGGCCTATGCCTGTGGTTTCTCTTGTAAGGGTGATATCATTTTTGTTCCTTACAATTTTGCTGTAGTATTTGGCCTCATGTGGAATAAGCCTGTGTGCAAATTCATTATTTCTGACAGCCATAACCTTTTTCAGTCTGTCTATGTGCACTGGTCTGGCCACCAATAGATTGGTGTCCAGGTTTTTGAGTTTGGCACTTGTCAAACTAGGTCTATCTACTACAACATATGGTCCCATAAAAAGGGGTTGAAGTTTCTTACACTCTGTGTTGGTCAGGATTCTTGGTATGTTTAGGTACACCATGTCGGTGACCTTGATTTCCTGTGGTGTAAGTTTCTTATCATATCTATCCTTCCTTTCCTTTTGTAGCTTGGCGACCCTTTCTATAGCTTTCCTCCTAGAGGTATCTTGATTTGTTATCATGTTAGCTACATGGTCTGCTACTGTGGATATGTCTTCCTGTATTCCCAGCCCTAAGTCCATTGGGGTGGCTGGGTTTCTTCCATGGAGTAGGAAGAAAGGGGTGAATCCTGTGGTTTGGGATTCAGTGTTGTTTAATGCAAAAGTTATGGGTTCAATAAATGAATCCCAATTGTTTTGGTGCTTTGAGCAGAATGCTCTGAGTGCTGTGCCTATGCTAGCATTGAATCTCTCTACAAGCCCATTTGATTGTGGCCTGTATGGTGAGGAGAATTTATGTTTGATCTTGAGGTGTTTAGTTAACTTTGTGAACTTTGCACCTGTATAACATGTCCCATTGTCTGTTTGAAGAGTGGCTGGTGTTCCATGATGACAAATTATATTCTTGTAGAACTCTGCTGCTGTTGTCTCAGCTTTTAAGTCAGTAGTCGCCCAAGCTGTTGCATATCTGGTAGCATAATCTATGCAGACTTGTATATGTTTGTTTCCCCTGGCAGTTGTGGGAAGTGGTCCCACCGCGTCTAGGTTTAGGAACTTCATTGGTGAAGTCATGTACTCTCTCACTGTCATTGGTGTTTTGTGTGAGTGTACTTGCCTTTTTGCTGTGAGGCATGTGTGGCAGGTGGAAACATATTTTGTTGTGTCTGCTAGCATAGACTTCCAATATACCCTAGGTCGGAGTGCTGACAGCATCCTACTAGAACCAAGATGGCCGCCAGTAGGTGAGTCATGGAAATACTGTAGTGTACTTGTTACCCATTGCTGTGGTATAACAATTTGAAGTGGTACAGTATTGGTTTTTCTCCAATTTATGGGGCATATATGGACTAATGTACCATTTACCAAGGTGTATGTCTGGCCTTGGTTGATGATTCTATTTCCTTGTGCTTTTGGTGCAGGCAAGGTCCCATCCTCAAGATATTGTATGAGGGGCAATAGGTCCTTGTCTTTCCTTTGTTCCAAGCCAAGGTTTGTACCTGAGATGGATGTGTCGGGAATCTGATCCAGTAGTTGATTTATATCTAGCACATGTTGTTTTATTCTGTCTCTTTCTTTTTCTTTTTCATCGACTATTGGCCTATCTTGTGCCTTTTGTTGGGGTGTGTCACTCTTGTTTTGGTGTGTAGGCTCCTTTGGAGGGCCTATTTTCGCCTTAATGGGAGTGGCAACCTTTTTCTTTAAAGGCACAATTTGCTTTTTGTCATTCTTCTTTGTCTCAGAGTTCTTTGATTTAGTAGATGCAGTGTCTTTTGTGACATTTTTCCTGGCAGGTGGGGTTTTGGTAGGTTTGTTTCCTGTGACCTTTTTCTCATTTAGAATAGTTTGTGATTGTGTGGGGGGTTTTGGTGTGCCCTCCTGAATCATTTCTCTAGTCTTTGAGCGTGTGGTCATAGGACACAAATGGTTTGATGTTTCCTCTCCCTGCATAGGTTCAAAGAATCTGACTGATTTAGAAGTTGCTTGAGTAATAGCATATATTGTGTCTTCTGGATCTTCATCATCTGAGTCAGGTGGGGTGAAGGGTGGCTCCTTAGGAGTTGCCTTCACTATCTGATTGAGTGATGAGAATTCAATAGGCTCGAAGTCATTATCTGGAAAGAGTTGTGAGTATTCTCTCTCACAGTGGCAAAACACATAGTGTGTAGATTGCTTCAAGATACCCCTAATGGGTGTCTCTGGCCTTTCAATTGTGTTGGGTGGATCATCCCTTTTGAATGGTACTTTCTTTGTTACTTTTGCAAACTTGGTTCTACTGGCTGCTCTAACTCTCCTTGGTGGGGGTGGAGGGTTAGTCATGGGTCCAGAGTCTGGGTATTCTCTTCTAGACATAGCATCTGGTGGTGTGTTATCATCACCTTTCACGTGTTGGATGGTGAATGAAAATTGTTGTATGTCTAGAGCCCATCTGGCCCATCTATGTGTGAGTCCTGTATTGGTTAATAGTGGGATTAGGGCTGCATGGTCTGTGTATAATTGGAAGTGTCTGGTCTCTAGATAGTGTCTGAAGTGTAATACTCCATACACTACTCCCAGTAGTTCTCTCTCTGTGGTATTGTAATTTCTCTCATGTTTGGAGAGGGTTCTACCTGCAAAGGCTACTGGTCTGAGCACTCCTTCATTATCTCTCTGTGAGAGTACAGCTCCTAAACTCACATTGGAAGCATCAGTTGCCAAACTGAACTCTTTCTCATAGTTTGGATATCTGAGAAGAGCATTGGTACAGAGGGCATGCTTTAATGTTTTGAAAGCATTATCTGCCTCTTCTGTCCAGACAAATGCTTTGAGATGTGTCTGTAGATCATATAATGGTCTAGCAATTTGGGCATAACCTTTGATAAACTTTTTGAAGTATTGGCATAGGCCTGTGAAGGATCGGACATTTTTGACTGATTTTGGTGTTGGGAAGGTTTTGATTGACTCCACCTTTGTGGGAGATGGTTGTAGTCCCATGGGTGTGACTCTCATTCCCAAGAAGTCTATTCTGTCTATGAAGTATTCACATTTTGATTTCTTCAGTTTGAGTTTACCAACTCTTAGGCTGTTGAACACGTCTTCCAGGTCATGGAAGTGTTGTTCGATCGATGGTGATAATACCAATATGTCATCTAGGTATGGTAGGGCACATTTGTACTTGAGTTTGTTCAGAATTAATGTGACTAGATGGCAGAATCCCGCCGGTGCCGTCGCTAAACCCATCGGCATCCTTTCATAGACATATTTTTTGTCATTTGCTATGAATGCGGTTTTATGCTGATCCTCCTGTCTTATAGGAATTTGAAAAAATCCCTGTTGGGCATCTAGCTTACTGAATACTCTTGGTCTGAGTGACCCTATCATGTCTAGGGTGTCATCGGCCCGGGGTGTAGATAAGGCTTGATTTATCGTGTTCTGGTTCAAATAACGAAAATCTGTGACGAGCCGATGGCCTCCCGATGATTTTTGTACTAAAAAGGATCTGGAGGCCCAGGGGCCCTCGGCACATTCTCTCAGAATGCCCTGTTGTACTAGCCTTTCACACTCTTCCCCTATAGCGGCCTGTTTTTCTGGTGTTTGTCTATATGGTAGGAAATGACATGGTACTGCCTCAGGTTTTACATGTATTGAGTGTGTATACAGGTGTGTGGCACCAATGTCTCCATCTTTCCCTACAAATACATCATCATACTTGGTCAGCAGTGATTTTAATCTATCATGCTGATCTTTGGATGTGAGCACAGATTTTGGTGGAACATTCTCTTCCAATTCTGGCTCGAGGTCATGTGCCTCACTATGTATAGCAGCTATTTCAGAGAGTCTGATTGAGTTGGGTTCAGGGTCAGCATATGTGGACTCACAGTCTGAGTCTGTGTCACTGAATTGAGTTACATCCTCAGGCCGTATGGCTGAGATGGATTGATCAGTGTGTGGGGTAGTGTCTGACACCTGTTGAGGTTTTTCTAAATCAGATTCCTTGACTTCCTGAAATAGAGCTATGATGGCACCCTTTTTGATTTTATGTGGGCGCCTGCTGGTGTTGAGTAACACTAGGGGATGTTTGTTATTTTCCCTGGGGGTTACTGCTGCCCTTTGAACTAGATATGGGGCATTGTTATTTCTTTGGAGGTTATCTACTACTCCAGTTTTGCCTTGCAGTGATTGAGTAGATGTGACCTTACCCAATACTGCAAGTTCAGAGAATGGAGGGATGGTAAAATCCCTCACTGCCCTAATGGGTTTGAGAATTTGTTCAGGATCAACATTAAATTCAATTTGAGATTTTGTAGTGCTTAAGAAATCTGTGCCGAGTACAATGGGCTGTGTGAGGTTGGGTATTACAGCAAATTGGTATTGGAATCTGACACCTTGGATTCTAAAGTTCAGCATAGCTGAATGTCTAACATGACACACCGATCCATCTGCCAAGTGGATGTTGATTTTAGATTTCCTCAGTTGGATATGGAATCTCTTTTGGAGATCTATGAGGAATGATTGTCTGACACAGGTGATAGTAGCACCTGTATCAACCAAACATTGTACATCTGAAACATCATATAGATTTGCATTGATACAGCCATTTTGAAGAAGTACAATAGAAAGCTTGGTACTCTCACCTGTATCCTTTGATGATGAATCTGGTGGGGTGATGTGTATCACTGATGGACGTCTCTGTCTGTTAGATGGTAGATTGGCACTAGCAATTGTCTCTGGTTGGATCTTTGTTAATCCTGATTGATTGTTTGTATTTGGGGTGTCACAGTGCACTGGCCCATCGGCACTGTGACATCCTAGTTTTCCTGGTTCTGTGGGGTGGTTGAGATGCTTGCCACCAGGAGTTTGGAGATTTGATCCATCACATGAGGTGGTATTTGGGGGTTACTTTGTTGGTTCCCCTGGTAACCTCTTGTGTCAGGTTTGTAATCCTCCTGGCGTGGGTTGGAACCCTGGTTATATTGACCAGAGTTGCTGTATTGACCGGAGTTGTTGGATCTCTGGTTGTTGTAGGCGCCATTGTTGTTGTAGGCGCCATTGTTGTTGTAGGATCCACTGTTGTAGTTCCTATGTGGACTCTGGCCCCTACTGTTGGATCCTTGACTATAGGATCCAGAGTTGTTTGAACCCTGGCTGTTGTTGTAGGATCCAGAGTTGTTGTAGGATCCAGAGTTGTAGTTCCTATGTGGACTCTGGCTCCTACTGTTGGACCCTTGATTATTATAGGATCTGCCATTACTTGGGGTTCTGTCTCTCCTATCACTGTATGAAGAGTTACCATTGTTGGAGTTGGAAGAGCTGTTGTCTTTCCTACTGTTGTGACCCCCCCGGTTGTTGTTGTTGCCCCCTCTACCTCTACCTCTATTGGATTGGTAGTTGGGGTCATAGTTATTTCCTCTGTATCTACCGGTAGGGTCTCTTGATGCAACCTTAGCTTCCTGTTGCCTTACATGGGCACTAGACATTAGGTTAACATCTTCATCTGAACTAGTGCTGATTTCCTGGACCTTTTTCTTAGTAGGCTGTGGGTTGGTTTCTGCATCCCTTACCTTCCTAGATCTCTCTTGGGTCTCAACCTCTAGGGCTAGGTCTAGGGCTTGGTCAAAAGAGTCTATTTTCTTGTTCTCAAGAGCTATAGAGATCCAGGGCCTCATGCCTTGGGTAAATGCCTTGCTTAGGGTTTCATCATTCTGACGTTGGGCATTACACACTTTCCTGAGATGGCATGCATAGTCTAGAACAGGTTCATCAATCTTTTGTGCACGGAGTGCAGTCCTTGAGATTATATTGTCTCGAGTAGCAAAATACTCTTTTAATTTATTCACTACATTGGTCCATGTCAACATATCAGGTGTGGCACTCTCCCTGAAGGATTCAAACCAAGCTAGTGCTTGTCCTTCGAGGTACTTGGGTAAATATGTTACCATGGTGTCACTGTCTGTCACTTTGTACTTATCCTTCAGATATTCTGGGAATTTGTGATCAATGAATAATGCTGTTGACATGAGTGGTGATGGGTGTGAAAAGGTCTTGGGTTTTGTTACCTCATGTATCCTGATCTTTCTGTCGTCCTGCTGTTTATTGTCTATGAGCTTGGTCATGTTGGACACCATGGAGATTATGATGTCATCTTTGGATCCAGAGGCAGATGGTGTGACAACAGGTGTGATGGCAGGTGTGGGAGGTTGTGGGGTCTGGGATGATACCATCTTCATGAGATCTGCTATCTGTTGTTGTTGTCTCTCTAGGGACTTCCGCTGATCTTCCATGGCCTTCTGTTGAGCATCTATTGCTGCATTCCTCTCTGCCAGTTGTTGGTTGAGGATCCTCTCCCTTTCCTCCTGCTGGGACTTGTTGGTCTCTAGGGCAGTAACTGCATCTTGGATGGCCTTCTCATAGGCCCTTATCTTCTCAGCTGTCTGATTAGGTTGGGGGCCTTCATCGGTGTCCATGATGGAGGGTGTGGGGGAGGTGTCTCTGGAGGAGTGGCTGTCAAAGGCTGGAGCTGGGGTGGAGGATCTAGATGAGGGTGTGGATCCACCCCCTGAGGCAGATCCTTCTTCCCCTGAGGTAGATAGCGTGAGTTGGGCGTCCTGTAGAGATCCCTGGGAAATGTTGGATCCCTGAGAACTGGTTGTTCCCTGAGTAGACAGGGTGGGTGGTGTGGGGTCTACTGAGTGTGGGTCTGTTGTATTGGAGGCTGGTTTGCCTCCTGCGGGCCTCCTAGATCTTGGTGGGAGGGAGACCTCTTCAACAGGCCCCTGACTACGTAAGGTCTTTGTGTGTTGTTCTGCCAGCTTGACTGATAAGGCCTTGATGTGTGTGTGGTGGACCTCACTGACGTGTGGGAGACCTCACTGACGTGTGGGAGACCTCACTGACGTGTGGGAGACCTCACTGACGTGTGGGAGACCTCACTGACGTGTGGGAGACCTCACTGACGTGTGGGAGACCTCACTGACGTGTGGGAGACCTCACTGACGTGTGGGAGACCTCACTGACGTGTGGGAGACCTCACTGACGTGTGGGAGACCTCTCTGACGTGTGGGAGACCTCACTGACGTGTGGGAGACCTCACTGACGTTTGGGAGACCTCACTGACGTTTTGGGAGACCTCACTGACGTTTTGGGAGACCTCACTGATATATGAGAGATCTTACTGTTGTGTGAGAGGTCTCATTGATGTGTGGGAGATCTCACTGATGTGTGGGGGGTCTCACTGGTATGTGGGAGATCTCACTGGTATGTGGGAGATCTCACTGGTATGTGGGAGATCTCACTGGTGACCTTGGTGGGTATGGTGTCAAGGTCAGGGTCACTGGGTGGGTGGAGTGGGTCTAACTGTGTGTATGCAGTACCAGCTTTAATTTACTGTGTGCATGATTGTCCTTAGTTGTGGTACCAGCTTTAATTTACTGTGTGTATGACTGGTCCTAGTTGTGTTACCAGCTTTAATTTTTACTGTGTGTATGATTGTTCCCAGTTGTGTTACCAGCTTTAATTTCTATGAGCCTGTGAGAGATGGGATCTTAGTAGGATGTTCTCCACCACTTTGTCATACTAGTGATTGGCATGATCAAGTTGTCATATGAGAAATATCATAGGACTAGTGGTATAAAGTGTAATTATCTCAAGGCTCTTATAAATAGTGTTATTTCCAGTTGTCACTGGTTTATTCAGTTTTAGGCAACATGTAAGAAATATCAATCATACAGTAGTTAGTATGTAGGTAGTTTACACATACAGTAAACATACAGTAATTTATAAAGTACAATGTTCAGTTCCACTCCACCTGTGAGGTAATAATAATACAATGTCCAGCATAGTTCTAGGTGGGTTCCCACACCTAGCTCCTGACCTGCTGCTTAGAGGAATAATGTAATAATGAATAACTTTACCCTCTGGTGGATGTCTTGAGGAAGATACCCCCTGGCCACTAATGATAGAAACCAATGCCTGTCTAGCATAGTTTCACCATAGTGCAGTGGTATAGCAGGTAGCAGGAGATGACTGGAGATGTTACCTCTGGAGTGGTTCTTGGTGATGTGTCTTCCTGGAGGTGCAGACAGGCTATTTGTAGCAAATCTTGGAAAAGCACCTCCAGACTGACTGGAGCCAGCAGCATCTGCCTAACTCTACAATTGTTTGAGGGGACCCTTTCAAGTGTCACAGGGGGACAAAGGACCCCCATGGACGCCGCTATGGCCCCCATTGTCTTGGTCGGTTCTGCATCTTTAGACCCTCATATCTCGGCCGTTTATGCTTGTATAACCGCCATTTTGGGCATGCGCAGAGCTGAATGTGCCAAGATTATAATGCCCGCTGGATAGGCGCGTAACTCCCGCCGGTTTGTCTGTAGCTTACTCGGAGGTCGATTCAGTCTCCATGGCGTAACTTCCTTAATACTGGGAGTTCAGCCTTGATCTTGGGCTCATTCTGACCGTCTAATTATGGGCTTTCCATAGAATTTTTGATATTTGACCTAGGTCGCTCAGGAGCGACGCTAGAGCGACCGGAAGGTTATGGCGTCGTGCTTATGTAACCCATTGTTCAGTCCTTAGAGTGCTCAGACACTCATGACGGCGTCAGCGGTGCTCAGGCACCCGTGACGGCCGGTTGCATTCACTTACAAGTTATTAATTTGTGCATTGAACCATGAGGTCGCACACTGAGACCCTTATTCTTATTATATTGTGCAGTGAACCATTAGGTCGGACCTTTTGATGTCATAAACTTAGTCTAACTGACTGTGGCTGGTGTGCAGTGGGGCATGAACGCTCTTATGTAAAGTTTGAGCGCTCTTATAGCTCTTAGAACCAACCTATGTATTAATTTCATAGATATTTCTTTGATTAATACAAAATATGTTACAATTTATGGAATAATAAAATGGTATATCATAATTGCATGAAAAACTTCAAATGGAAGAGGACCTAACTGGCATGCGAAAGGAATTCGAAGCCAGAAGGAGCGAGTACATGAAAGAACTCGAGAGTGAAGAACTAAAACTTCAATCTATGAGAGAATCATTCAATAAAGAATATGATAATAGGCACATTCGTATCCAAACATACATAGATACGAACGACCAACTAAACCTTGATAAGACAAAATTCGAATCCGAAATTCGCCATTATCAGGATGAGTTGGATAAATTGAAACTTCAGTGCAGTAAACAAGCTGAAGACAATGAAACCATCCGGGTAGGCATCATAGCTTACAACAAACAACTGGAGGAGGATAGACAGAAACTCACGAATGAGCTTCAGGAATTGCAGGCCACTGCAATAACTCTAGATAAATATGTAGAAGCAGCCCAGTTAACTATAGGTAATATAGACCCAGCTGTGGTATCTACAATGTTGGGAAAGACATCTAAAGATGCAACCCCAATTAGATACAGCCCATTCGTTGATGATGGGGCTGACAAGAATGTGGTATCCGGAATCTATAAGAAACCGGATAATGCTGCAGTAAATGGAACCGCATCTAAACCAGTAGTTCCAATGCTGGATACGATAGGACCAGCACCACCCATACCAGATTTGAGTCACAAAATCAAAGCGACTCACGATGGTGCTACAGGGAATAATAATAATTCACCCGTGGCACAACCAAGAGCACCCGGACCAATGAGACATATGTTGACACCACCTTCATATTTCCCCCAACCCGGCCACAGTACACCAGCAGTACCAAGATTACCGAATCCACCCCCAGGTTCTGGTAATGGTCCTACTGATGGACGTTTTCCGAGACCAAATCCGCCACAAAACAATATCAATGGCGGTACGTATCAACCGAGAACATCGTCCTATGGATATAGAAATAATTATAATCCATCGGGAAGTGGCAATTATCAGAATGGTAATAGCTATAACCAGGGATGGAATCAAAATGATTCTTACCCTAGATATGCTTCTTCTGGAAACACCGGTCACAATAGTGGATACCCTGGTGGTTCATCTGGAGGCTATAATAATAATGGTCCACCAGGAGGAAACCCTCCAGGCGGCCCAGGAGGATCCGGATTCGGAGGATCAGGATCAGGAGGAGATGGCAGGAAACCTAACAGGAGAACTTCTATGCCTGCAGGGATGCAAACCATCTTTGATAGAAGCCAATGTATACAAAACCTTGGCATTGACTGCTACCGAAAGGGAGCAGACGGCATGGAAGTCATGAACTGGAGCATGCGAGAAGCAGATAGACTACGCGGATGTAATAATCCGGCACGTAGGCAAGCACGGATACCCCCTCCATATGATTCTAATGATCCATGGAAGGACAGGTATCAAGCTTTTGTTGACGAAGTCAATTGTAGTGGCTGGACAAAAGAAGAAGCTCTGCCATATTTGATTTGTTGGTTAAATAAAGGCGGAAAAGTAGCTCTCAACCAATGGAGAGCAGCTTACGGAATATATGGTACCTATGATCAATTGGTCGAATGTGCCGCATACCTTTTCGGATCAATCGTTAGAGAAGATCCGTGGGTAAGCTTTAAGAAGAGGACACAAAAACCTAAAGAATCACACAAAGTCTTTGGTTTGGAGCTACAGGACTTGCTTTCGAAAGCACGTCCAAATTGGGCTCATGATGATGATTGTTATCTACAAGAATTGTTTATACAATTCTACAGTGGATTGCGTGATCCGGATCATAAGCAAGTGGTCTGGGACTCTTGGAAAGATGACACTTCCTTCAGTGATCTGTTCATAGCAATCGATGGACATGACATGAAGAAACGTCTAGTAGGTCTCGGACCTAATCCAATAAGAGCAGCTCCATTCCAATACGGAGGTACACCTGCTCCGGTATACGATACTTCCCAATTAGCTCCGGTTGAATCGAATGAAGTGGATGAGAATGATGAATATGTCTCCGATGAAAACGGAGATTATATTGGTTCAGTGCATGTAGCTGGAAAATATTACCGACAAAAGCGGTATAGGAAAGTACATTCGAGAGGGAGAGGAGGATCAGTTGCTGGTAAAACAGCTTCCGGATCAACTCAACCTGGCAGTGTAGCCTCTACGGCGAACCCAACTGTAGCAGCCACTGTTGCTCCGACTAACATGATGGAAACATTATTAGCCGGATTAACAGAAGCTCTAAAGAGACCGAGAGTTGACAAATCCCAGAGGAGATGTTTCAGATGCCAGAAACTGGGGCATTATGCTCCAGAATGTATGGCTGAAAAACCTGTCCCTCGTAGACAGGAGAGTGTCTCTGGAGTAAGTACAGAGGAAAACTAAGGAGGGGTCTCCCGAGGGGCAAAGAAGGGGATCCCAGTGACAAATCTTGCCATGATATCACCATCCGTGATGATAGTTCACATGAAGTAACAAGATCGCCTAACACCGAGGTGGTTGTAGACACCCGGAAGGTTAGGGAAGCTGATATAACAGGTGCTATGGGAGCACAGGGGAAACCCAATATCAGTAACGAGGCAGGCGGCTATTCGTTAGCCAAGGTCTGTGGTGCCCACCTGCCCCCGGGTCATCCTTGTCTGGAATTCTTAAAAGGATGTGGATTGACTCCTGGTGTGAAAAATGACGTTCCGATTGTCACGGACATGCCCTCTGTTCTAAACGGAAGGCGGTGGTATGTTTGCCTTACTGTTAACGGAAGGTCTGCCGAATTCCTTGTGGATACGGGAGCTAGCCACTCTTGTATCTCCAAGGGGTTCTACGACCTTATACCGGATGAACATGATACTCTCAAATCGGGAGGAAGTGCTCAGACGGCCGACGGCAGTACCTTGCAAACGTATGGTAGAACTTGTGTGAGACTACAGTTAGATGGTATACATGACTATGTCATGAGCGCCACCGTTGCGGATATAGCAGATGAGGGGATACTCGGGTTGGATTTCGCATCCCTGTATGGTGCTGTATTGGAACCCCAAACAGGAGTGTTGAGTGTGAGATACCCGTACCCCGTGAAGGTTAGATGTGCACTGAGACAAGTGAGCAGTATGGCTAGTGTGGCACACACTGTGCGAATCCCTCCGGGAGTAGCCTGTGATGTGCTTGTAAGAAGTGATCCTGCAATGCGTAACAAACCTGCAGTGATAGAACCGGATGTAGTTACTTTGTCAGGTATTGGATTAAATTCTGTAGACACGATAGTAGCGAATGCATCCTGGTCGGTAGTACCTGTCTCCAATACTGGAAACACTACTATCTACTTGAAAAAGGGACAAGTTTTTGGAAACGTGACCCTTTCGGAAACTGTAACGGATAGTAAGCTAAGCTTACAGAAGGTAACGGGAGATGATGAAATTTCGGAAGACTTACTTAAGTTGTATGAAGAAACTTCATTAGAAGATCCGGAACACCGGAAAGAGTTCTATGATATGCTCTGTCAGTATCATACTGCCTTTGCCAAACCTGGTGAAAAACTAGGTACGACAAATAAGGTATTACATAAAATAGATACTGGAGATGCCGAACCCTTTAAGATACCGTATAGACGGTTACCCTTAGCAAAAAAGAGAGTAGCTGAGGATGAAATAAATAAGATGTTGGAACAGGATGTAATAGTCCCTTCCAATAGTCCATGGAGTAGTCCTGTGTGTATGGTAACAAAAAAAGACGGTACTATCCGTTTCTGCATAGACTACAGGAAGTTGAATGGAATAACGAAAAAGAATTCGTATCCATTACCGAGAATAGATGAAACCATTGACTCCTTAGGAGGAAACAGTTGGTTTTGTACCCTAGACTTGCAATCAGGCTATTGGCAAGTGGGAATGAACCCTTCAGATATGGAGAAAACTGCATTTTCAAGTCATATTGGATTATTCCAATATAATGTAATGCCGTTTGGATTGTGCAATGCACCTGCAACATTTGAAGCAATGATGGAAACAATTCTAAGTGATTTATTGTGGAAAAGATGTCTTGTATATCTAGACGATGTCATTGTCTTCGGAAAAACATTCGAAGAATGTTCTAATAACCTAAAAATGGTACTAGAACGTATTATCTCTAATGGTCTCAAATTGAAACCTAAGAAATGCCACATGTTTAGAAAGTCCATAAATTATTTGGGCCGCATCATCAGTGATGAAGGAATAAAGGCTGATCCGGAAAAAATCGAATCAGTTACGAATTGGAATAGACCTAAAACACCCAAAGAAGTGAGGTCCTTTTTAGGATTCTGTTCCTATTACAGGGAATTTATTCCGAATTATTCTAGAGTCAGTTACCCATTACAAGCAATAGCTAACTGGACTCCAGGAAGTACCAGGGAAAAATTTCCTTGGACACATGAACAGGAAAACGCTTTTCGAAAGCTAAAAGACCTGTTCACGAGTACTCCCGTATTGCAATATCCGAATGAGACGGATCATTTCATACTGGATACTGATGCTAGTAATGATAGCATTGGTGCAGCTCTCTCGCAAGTCCAAAATGGGAGAGAAGTGCCAATTGCCTTTGCCAGCAACACACTGAGCAAGACTCAGCGCAATTACTGCACAACCAAAAGAGAATTGTTGGCAGTAGTCGTATATACCAAGAAGTTCAAACATTTTCTATGGGGAACGAACTTTACTTTGCGTACGGATCATTCCTCTTTAAGGTGGCTACTGAACTTCCGAGATGCTGAAGGCATGTTAGGCCGATGGCTAGCCCATTTATCCGAATATGGGCTTGAACATCAACAGATTCAGCATAGACCCGGAGTTAAGCATTTAAATGCTGATGCTTTGTCTCGAATACCAATCCGGAAATGTGACAATCCGGATTGTACTGATTGTGGAGCTCATAAGGCAGTGTTAGCAGGGATTCGAAGACCATTCGTACCCCTAGTTGCCAGTATACTGGATTGGTCTATGGATCACATACGACATTTCCAGGAAGCTGACTCGATAACTGCACAGCTACTGCAATTAGTACCAAAGGGTATACGTCCAGTTAGACCAGAGGTCTCTCTGGAAAATCGAGAAATGAGAAGGTTTCTTGCTCAATGGACAGAGCTTGAAGTCCGGAAAGGCGTGTTATACCGTTGGAAACCATGTAATAATGGTGATAGAATCATGCAAGTGGTGATACCACATGCCATGAGACATGACATTATGTACTTTTGTCATGGACATCGGACCAGTGGTCATTTCGGAAGGAAACGCTCGCTAGCACGACTTTCCAAGAAATACTATTGGCCTGGCATGACACGGGACTTGCAAAGATGGATAACCACCTGTCCGGATTGTTGTAAAAACAAACCCGGACCCGGGATGGGCAAACTTCCCCTATCCCAAGAACTTTTCGGAGTTAGATTCGCAAGAATCGGGGTAGATATTATTAGTGGATTTAATACAACCGCTAATGATAATACCTGTATGATGGTAGTGTGTGATTATTATACGAAATACACTAAAGTATTTCCACTACCGGACCACAAAGCAATTACTTGTGCCGAAGCTTTTGTAAAAGGTTGGGTACTAAGCTTCGGTGTACCATTAATGTTACACAGTGACCAAGGCAGAGAGTTCGAATCAAATCTCTGGCAGGGTATGTGCGAGTACTTGGCTATTTGCAAGACTAGAACCAATCCGTATAGACCACAAAGCGACGGATTGGTGGAAAGGTTCAATAGAACCCTCATCCAAGTCCTAAAGTCACTCGTTAATGAACATATGGATGACTGGGATGAGCAATGTCATTTTGTGACACATGCTTATAATAGTACAGTACATTCAAGTACAAATTGTTCTCCGAACCTTTTAGTATTCGGAGAAGATTTGATAATGCCTGCTGACCTAGTTTTTGGAGTCGTAGGAATGGACCCTGAACTACCTTGCCATGTAGTTTTTGTGGAATGTTTAAGAGACAGATTTAGAAAAGCATATGAGTCTGTCCGAATTGATTTGGAGAAAAGTGCCAAATGGCAGAAAGTAGGATACGATACCGATCTAAAACATCGGAAATTCCAATCCGGAGACAGAGTCCTTAGATTACATGAACCACTTAGACACATAAAATTAGCGTCTAATTGGGACGGTCCCTTTACTATAACACAAATTATCAGTGATTGTACCGTAATTATTAAATCTGACCTTGGTCGACTCTATAAGTCAAATGTGGCTAGATTAAGGAGATGGTCTGGGAGGGAGACCTCCACAGAAATGTATGGTGAAGGTTCCGAAAGGATCCTGAATCAGAATCGCATAATAGACCAGGTAAAGAACACTACAGTGAAGCGTGGTCAGGGTAGACCCAAAAAGTGTTCCTAATCAGTGACACCCACGCCAACACCGATTAAGCGTGGGGGAGTTAAAAAAGTCTCGGCAGGTGAAGACAAAAAGAAGAGGAAAGGTGTTTCTAAGGCTAAGAAGCACCTAGAGAAAGCTCTTCAGACTGTCAGGTCCGATAAAGAACTATCCGAGAAGGGGAGATACGTTCGCCGCAGCCCCCGAATTGCCCAGAGGACTGCAGTGACCTAACCTGTATACACAACGAGTGTAATGTTTACATTTAGAGGAACGGATGACAACTGACCCTAAAGGCTTATTTGTCGCCCCCGCATGATGTACCAATGGGTAGTGGACGGATAATCCGGTGGATTTGCTTAAGCTTTCCATAATCTCCACTTAAATCCCCAGTCGAGTCATCGGGGTGAGCGATAATTACCTAAAAACAATCAGTTTGTTGATGTACCGCCTGTAGCACGTGCGTTTCCGCATGACGTCACCGTGTCCAGTCTCGGCTGACCTCTCGTGACCTCGCGGACCGCGGGGAAATGACGTCACGAAAGCTGGCCTGTCGCCATATTTGTTTTCGGTAACGTCCAAGACGGTCGAGCTCGCTCCCTTCTTGGATTTTACCGGCTAAGCAAACCCCCCGCTGCTCCTCCAGAGTCTGTCTCCTGGTAGACAGACTCCGTTTGTGCCGGCCCCGGCGCCGTAAAAGCCGGAAAAAGGAGTAGTTTACTCCCGTGGTCGATTCCCCAGTCATGGCTGAGGAATCCGTAGCTGCAGCCAAGCTATCCGGTGACCCGGATAAGCTGACTCCGTCCGCAGAAGCTTTTCCGGAAGCTTTGTCGCCTGTTACACAGGAAGAGAGCGAGATGATGGACGTGGAGGAACCCACGGATCGCTCGTTCGAGGAGAAGCTGGCTTCATTCTCACTCAATGAGCCAGAGAAACTCCCAGCAGAGGGATCCGGAGCGACTGCGAGTGCTGAACCCGCAGCGACAGAGTCCGAAACTACCCAAGTTGACGGACAGAAGGATGAGTGGAAGCCAGCAGTGGCGGAGCCTTTTCCAGCTAGTTATGATGGTCGCTACCTGTATGTCCACCCGGAACTGCAGGCACAAGTGACCTACGCGGACGGGACACCAGTCAGGATGGACCCGAAAGTCAGGATAGCTATCGAGGGCGTCATGGCTCCCGAACAGCTGACCAGGATGCCTCCCGAGTGGCTTCGAGACTGGCCGTGGTTCCAACGGGGACTTATGGTGGACGCCGGTTTCCGTGAAACCGTGTACGCAGCTAACCGAGCCTTCGAGCTCGGAGCGTATCCGAAGCCTGACAAGTCCCTGTGGAACGTCAAGGCTACGAACATTAACTGGGTAGGCTGTGTCTGGGATACCGATGGCCAGACCTACCCACGCCCTAGTGCTATCCGGACGCCGTGCCGGACCACTAAGGAATTCCGGGAGGCCGCTGCTAACTTCGAGCAGTGGGACGACGGTTACTACATAACCGAACAGGAATTGGTGGATGTCCAGAACAATTCACTAATCGGATTGGACCGAGCTGCAGCCCTTCGGACGGTTATTGTCCGCCGCATGACTGCGGAACAGGAGGCACAGGAAGAGGCTAAGAGGGCCGCGGAAGCACCCGCACCTCCTATCCCCGACCTGAAGCTTGCCACCAGAAGCTCCGCCAGTGCTACATCAGCTACCGGCAGCACTACTACTCCAGTAGAAGCCACGACCTCCAGCACATCCGGAACCCAGGAACCGGAGGAAGACTGGAAGGTCAGTAAGAACCGACGATCCGCTGCTCGGAAGCTCAAGAATCTCCCGGATTCTGCGAGAGCCGAGCCGAAACCCAGCACCTCAACCACTGGTAGTACTGCCATGGAGGTTGAGTCGTCTGACGAGGAGTCGGTGCACGAATCCTCGGTTGAGTATGATGAGAAAGCCACTCCATCAACTCAAACCGAGGCCGAACGTTGGGCTAACGCCAAATCCGGATTCAAAACCCGGATCCCGACGTGTTTCTCCGACTGTGCGTACGGAGTTAAGAAGGACGGCTCTACCCTCTATGCCTGTCCAGACTCAATCAATAAGAACGATGAGTCGGATGATGAAGATTGGATGCGCCTTTCGGACGAGGACCCCAATCCGAGCAAAGCCTATCGAAAGATGTGGCTTATGCTAAACCACACCGAAGGGTATTACACTTATACCCAGAGGAGGAAGCTGCGTTGGGCTTTAGAGAAGTGGTACGGCGACGATCAAAAGTCCTGTCCCTTCTCTATCTGCCAGGATGCGAGTGATGTCTCGATCCGGACCTGGAGTACTCCAGCCCGGTTCCAAAGGCATCTGGTAGAGGCCCACTTCCAACATCACCCGGTTTACATTTGTGATCCGAGTTATGGTAAGAAGGGCAAGAAGTGTACTACGAAGGTGCAATACAACCGACGTAGTGATCTGGCTAGACACCAGAAGAAATGCCACGCAGAAGGTTTGGACGGGGCCCGGAAGCGCATCATGGAGCTTCATCAGGAACTCATGAAGGAGTTCGATAGCCTGAGCGAGGATGCTTGGTCTAAGATCCGACCAGGGGACCAAGTCCTCTGCGAAGTTCCGAAGACCAAGGATTCGAAACTCCGAGCAAAGATAGTCCTGACTCCTGGAAAGGGTAAACTGGACATGCACGAGTCTCTCTGGCAGAAATGCGAGGAATCCGGAAAGGATGCAAAGAGAGCTCGTGAAAGGAGCAGGAGAGACCAGAACCGTGGCGGCAACGGTAATGGTCAGAGCACGACAAAACCGAAGGTCAGAGCAGAGGACCGTTCCAGGTCCCCTCTGACAAGGCACCCCGCAGAACAGGCTCAGGGCACTCCGGTGTTCAAGAAGCCTGAACCTGCCGGATACGCTGGAGCCGTATCTAAACCTGGGAAAGTGAGTTCTCGAAACTTTCCGTCCTTAAACCAGGGACCTGGACCTGAGAGCCAGACCTTGGTGGTAGGAAAGGATGGTCGCCTTATGCCAAAGAAGACCACCGCATCTGCTGCCGCCGGATCTGCATCCGCTCCAGCCGCCCCACCAGTTACCTTTACCCAGGAGCAGTTAAACATGTACCTGCAAATGGGACTGAAACAGAATGTACCACCTGCCTTCTGTGTACCAACGACAGGTGTGTCCGGGAGTCCTAAACCCGGAAGTGGTCCACAGGCCGCCTCGACTCCTCCCAAGGCTGTCGCGGCACCTGAGAAACCGAAGGACGCCATTACCATTAAAACTGGTAATGCGGAAGTTTGGTTTGAGAAGTCTCGCCAAGGGGAGGCAGATGTCCAGAAGGCCATCTACACCCATTGGGAGAAGACCGTTCGTGAGAAAGCGATCGAGTTTCATCAGGGTCTCCTAAACGAAACTCTGTTGTGTATGAAACAGGTGGGCGACGCTGAAAAGCAACGTCTCGCGACTCTCATCCGGGACGATGTAAAGGCCCAGGAGGAGGCTGCCTCAGCTGCTCAAGAAAAAGCAGCTATGGATGTACACGTGTTGGAAAAGCGTGTAAAGGAGGAGATCACTCGGAACACCAACCTGAACACTAAGTTCATGAGGGTGTTCGGAGTCGACTTGGACGAGTGGGACGGCACTCCCGAGTCGGCTTTAGCTCTTCTGAAGAAGAAGCATGCTAAGAAATCCGTTTAAAGCATGCTAGGGTTATTTCTTCCATAATTTTTTTTCCAACACCAAATGACCAGATATAGTCTTCGCGGAACCCTATAGGTCTGCGAATGCTTTTTCTAGTGCATGAACACCTATGCTATGTGTTCCGGGTTCCTTTGACCAGTCTATTATTCAGGTTGTATAACATTTATTACACCCTGAATAGCCTATTCGGATTTATAATTTCATCCATGAACAATCCGATAGTAGACTTGCTGCTGTGAGACGTATCCGGATGCCAGTTCCAGACTCCCGCTGTTACCCGTGCTAACCAATTACTAGGATGGACTTTACGATTTACCTCTACAACTCATCTGTACTCCCGAATGGACTTATATCTCTACTACTATTACTTCCGGATCAACCTATATCGGACTATTATTTTACTTATGTCAACTAAAACTTAAAAAGGATTACGTTCTCTACACAGTTGACACATCCGGACTAATATTCTACAAATCTACACCATTCGGATATACTATAAACTTTAGCACTACTAGAGGATTGTGGGTAGCTGCCCCAAATCAACTACCGTGTTCACTCAATATAAGGAAACTATAAACTTTAGCACGTCCATCCCGTGGTTAGCTGACCACACCTACCTACTAGTACCCGGAGGATACAGCAGAAGACTCCAGCAGCACTTATAACTCCTGTATATTGTATATAATGTCATATTTCTATTTTTCTATAATATTATATGTATGTACATATCCACTAGATACATATTATAATACGGGTACATAGACATTTCCTGATACAGATCTCTAATCACTATTAGTATTTATATTATAAGATCCGTTAAACTTCACCAGATAACACATATTATTGTCCTGCGAGACAAATTATATAATAAGTATAATGATCTGGTGCTATAAAGGTTATTAGGTACACGGTGATAATATATTATTATATTCATTACCACACCGTGATGTTTTTTTTCTTTTTTTCAAGTGTATGTTATAAATAATCCTATTCGTACTACTCACGGAATCCTTAACGGATTCGTATAATATTAATATACGACATGTCATTAGATAGTGATGTTACTATAACAGTCTTCTTTAAGACTACATATTCAAATGTGGTGTCAATGACTACAAACACACATACGGATGTTATTTTGTGATATGTTTTATTATCGACAGTTCCGTTACATATAGCTGTCATCATCACATGTATACGATTCATATTACTTGTCTTATTAATTATACCTGAAATATAATACAATATTATGTGGTATAATAATTAAATAGACAGTTCCGTTTCACATAACTGTCTCTTCTTCAAGTAATTCGTATAATATTTCAACATCCTAATCGTTATATGTAACTAAATTTCACTATCGAATATATATATATGACATCTGGTTCACAATTTATTTAGTGTCAATGTTATACCTATGGTTGTACCTCTATTACTAAAGGTTTAGACATGTAGAAATGTTATCCTAGTAATATTATATGTATAACACCCTCCTAAATGTCTGGGGGAGTGGTGTAGAGGTACACTTTACTAAACCATAGGAGTTGGGTACCGTCTGACGTGGCGGGTGAGTCGAGTCGTCGGACGTTCCTCAGGTTCCGGATAGGTGGCAGCACCGATCCGGGTCTGTGGGGACATCTGACGACGAACACCTGGGTCCGTATATAAAGCCCAGGGCTCAGCCGCTACGTCAGAGGCCCTTCTGGCCTCCACACTATGTAAACCACTGTCTTTTAATATTAGCTGCCTCTTTGATATCATTCGGCAGCCGTGAGTGTGCATTAAGTAATAAACCTAACCGTTGGCATACACTTGGAATACTGTCTTACTCTTTCTTTCCGAATCGTAAGACCCGAACCCCCCAGGTCCGTAAGGCCACAAACCCTTACAATATTATATTTGGAAAACACCTACACAGACACAACATGGTAACCACTCCATGCCCGTGCATGGGACATCTTGCTTCACATTGCCCACCACTACCAAGAGCTTCACCTATGTGTGGCAGATGGAGGTCACCTAGCCAGCATTCACAGCAGGACCAGGACTTAGTGGTTAACCTTGTGTAGGTGTCCCCTGACATAGAATGGGTATTGTTGTACTCTGGTTAGTAGATTTGTGATGAGTGAACATATAATATATTCATTGTGATGAGTTTGGCTCACAGTGTTCACGAGATTAGATACTTATTACTGATAACATTGATTCAGCATATGCTAGATGAGCTATCATTTATGTGATGTGCGTTTGGTGGATTCTGATTATCAATGCAACATGATTCCAATAGACTATCAATTCATAACAAAATAGACATATGTAACAGAAGAATGAACAGCAAGCGCTTCACCATAGAGATACTTTATTGTAAGCAACTTAGCAAGAAATGACAGTTATACACTTCAAACCAATGTAATATAGGATGACAGCCAGGATAAAAGCAATGAGCAACCTGCCACTTAAGCAGGCCAGTACAAAAACCCTTCAAAACAGTGCATACATGAAGATAGTTATGTTGAAAAAATGTGCAGAACAGACGCATAATAATTTCACTGAAATACATCAGATTATATATGAAAGGCCTATCGACTCTACCACAGTATTTTGTATATGTGCTACAACTGTTGAGTGCTCCTTCTCTCATAGATTGAAAATACCTGTTACCCACTTCTGTACTATAGGACCTGCATTTATTTGAGGTGATTTTCAAGAGGAATTTGAACTTGGGGTTTAAAAGATTCTAACCTCTGTGCTAAAACAAAACCTGTGCTCATTTAATCATGCTGAGATGATTTGTTCATGTTAGCCCCTAAAACATGAATTGGCAGTACAGTTAAGCATTTGTGGGAGTCGGTGTGTCAGTTGTTTCTTGAAAGTGCAGATATCATGCTGAACAGAATTTGAACTACTCTTTGGACAACCATCAGACAGAGTGTTAATCACAAACATCTTCATATTCATTAAAGGAATAGGTAAATTTATATCAAGCTCTGATTTCCTGGGCAGTTGTAAGTCAAGGACATAGTCAATCAGTGCAGGATGTGGTGCCTAGACAGCCTTCACGTAGTTAATGGTAGGTGGAGCTGAAGTTGGTCGTCTCATCAATATGCTGTAGGTCTCACAGAGGTATTTACCTACATCTTCACTTATGATGAAGTCCACACATTGGGCATCCTGCTTGCACCTGGAGTGAATGGAGAGTTTTCAAGACCCTTTTTAGATAAATTCTTATTTTATTAGTTAAAATGATCTTTATTCATTTTTTTTATTTATTTTTATTCTTATAATTCTGAACTGATTCTTTGGTTATTTATGATGATATACCACACCTAATGAATTATAAAGAAGTATCAGCCCATGTCCTTAAAGCACAGAGCAGTAAATTACCATCAAATATAGAAATGATGAACATTCTAATTGAACTTCAGACAACTTGAGCTATGTCTATAAACGACTTAAAGACAGCGAGGTTGGTTTTGTACATTTATCCTATTCACTTGCCAAAGCAGTCAAGATGTGTCAATAAGGAATATGTGGATCAACATGGTAAGAGGACGCATGGGCGTACCTTTTACCATGTTGATTCACATATACTATGGCACCGATGGAACCACTTACCTCCGTGCACATTCTTATGCTAATTTTACACCCTAAATCCCAGAACCATAGTGATAACATGCACTTATTGAACAATAGGAGGTTTTATGCACCAGTGAGTGAGCTCAGGGCAGTAGTTGGAGAGCTTGTGAGCCGAATACACCCGTCAGCTCACCTATCAAGTGCTTAAAACCCAGTGGAGTTCGATAACATATTTATTATATGGATAATTTATACATTGCCTACCTTTGGAAGTGGATAATAGGAGAGAAACTAGTCAATTTACTCATATAAAGCCTAGACGATGAAACAGGCTGGTAGTGAATGCACAGTTTAGTGAAGTCACTGAGCAATGTGATAACACACTTACAAAAGTGTTCATTACAATGCATATTGTTTATTGACACTGCATACCCATATTATAAATGAGGAAATGTACTCTTAATTGTGCAACCTACCTTTGAGCACATTCCAAAGTTGACCTGACCTCCTGTCGATATGAAGCTACAGCAGAAACGTCTGCAGGTACGCCACCTTGTATTTTGTTGAAGAGGGCTTTTGTCTCATCAGCAATGTCTGAAATGATGTAGATTCATCCCATAACCGAAATATTCAATGGATCAAGTGATGATGAATCAATATGATTTCCAGTGAACTGTTATCAACCTCAGTCCTCAGTGCTGGGCTTAAGGTAATACAGTCCTAGATTATCAGAACAATGCATGAAGTGCTAGGAAGCATTGCGCTAACCTTTTTCCCTGAATAAAAATTCAGTAAGGGATTTTCAAAATTTGAAAATCCATCAGTACCTGAAGGAGCCCTGACAAAATTCCTCCCACCTACCTATAACATACTACAAGGGTCTGTCCTCACACATAAGCCATAAACATGTGGTTTTACTGTATATATATATATATATATATATATATATATTTATACCACGATTTGTGAGTTACACAGTGCTTTTTGGTATCTATTCCCATCCACATATCTGTCAATATTGCACACCCTATAGGCTGTAACATCAATTTTGAAAGGTGTGCGGTTATCCATGGAAGGCGTGCGGTTATCCATGGAAGGCGTGCGGTTATCCAGGATAACCGCACGCCTCGCATGTCCTCCCATGTCATATGTTACATGTTAAAACCAACAGACTATTTCATTGCCATGGTAGGGGTCGAACCTGCAATCTCAGGTCCCTAGTCCAACTCCTTATGCAGTGCGCCACAGGGACTGACAAGAAATCCTCGGTTCGAACCACATCTGGATATGATACTAAGCCGTGTGTGCTGTCGCTGTCCGCTGCCGGGCGATGAGGTGTATACTACACAAACATAACAGCGAGACGCAGCTTTTTCGCAGTGTGCGCTGTCGCTGTCCGCTGCCGGGTGAGGAGGTGTATTATACACAAACATAACCGCGAGACGCAGTGAACGGAGAAGGCGCGGTGGTCTAGCGGTTAGCGCTTTGCACTCAGCCGTGAGAGGGACATGGATCGCGTCCTGGTCTGGGTGCATCTTTTTTCGCCGTGTGCGCTGTAGCTGTCCACTGGCGGGCGACGAGGTGTATTATACACAAACATAATAGCGAGACGCATCTTTTTTTTGCAGTGTGCGCTGTCGCTGTCCACTGCCGGGCGAGGAGGTGTATTATACACAAACATAACAGCGAGACGCATTGAAATCTTCAGCCGTGTGCCGCTGCCTGTCCGAGCCAAGACGGGCGCTGTCCCTGTCCGCTGCCGGGCGAGGAGGTGTATGTACCTGTGTACACACACAATGGCTGGCATCGAGTCCCGGGGAGGGGGAATAATTTTTGTTTTCAAATTGAATTTATTGGTATTCTATTGATTATTTACTGGTTTCATGGTATAAAATAAGTAGTCAATGGATAACTCATGACTCGTGTGTGTTAGCAAAGGCTAATAACACTTAGCCTATGGCCTTGTGTCATTATCCTTCACTAACACACACTCGTCATGAGTTATCCATTGGTTACTTGTTCAATATATATATATATATATATATATATATATATATATATATATATATATATATGGAACTATATACACTCGTGTATATTTATATAATTAGCCGCGGATGGTTAGGGACTATTTGCAGCTCGTAAGGATACCAATGATGTCATAGGGTGACGTCATGGTCAACAATCCCACTGGTATATAAAGGGTGGGTTCAAAGTAACCGTCAATTGGCTCGATTCACCTGGACAGGTAACACCACGCTGGGTGTTCCCTGGAATTTTAAATCTTTAAAGTGTTTTTTTCTGGATTGGTGCCTAGATATCGGCCCAAGTATGGGGAAAAGAACTACTGCAGGTGCTAAGAAGAAAGGTTCGTCGAAAAAATCGGCTAAATCGGCTAAAACGGACAGAGAATCGGCCAATTTAGGACTTTCGAGCAGTCTTACCTCTCTGGATGGGGGTCTGGAGCCCTTACAGTCTAATACGCCACAGGCTATAGAGAGTGAGATTGTTGACCAGACGAGGCTGGATCTATTGGAGGAAGACCTTTTGGATATAAAGAAGATGCTACGTGATGTTATTGCTAACCAAGGGGTCGGTAAGGAGGAGATGAATCCTTTGAGCGGAGCGGAC
Source organism: Acholoe squamosa (assembly GCA_949317995.1). Classification (NCBI taxonomy): domain Eukaryota; kingdom Metazoa; phylum Annelida; class Polychaeta; order Phyllodocida; family Polynoidae; genus Acholoe; species Acholoe squamosa. Next base: position 5,654,572 of record OX439036.1, on the reverse strand, counting down.
AGCGGGGCGACGAGAGCACGTGCCACTGTATACAAACAGGATTCGAGAGACGCGAAACCAAGGCGACGGGGGCGTGATCTGCAGCGGGAGCATGACAACGACAGCGTCCATAGCAACCAACATGGCGGCGAGTGGACCAGAGCAGGACGGAGAGGTCGTCAAGCGAGATCAAAATCGTCTTATACCGCTCGTCATATGAGCCCCAGCTCGTCAAGAGGGTCTTCAATGGATTCGTCAATTCCTCGCCATCATGCCAAACAAAAAATTGGTGAGTTTGACCATGAACAATTCGTTAAAAAACGGGATAAGGTCGATAGCATTGAGAAACTTGTATTGGTCAATATCAAATTCATTAGAGATTATTACAAGAACGGAGGCGATGTGGAGGGAATGCTTAGACATCTTCAGATGTTGGTTGAAAAATCTGACACAAAAATTTTCACTGTAAAAGCCTTGTAAGGGTTTGTGGCCTTACGGACCTGGGGGGTTCGGGTCTTACGATTCGGAAAGAAAGAGTAAGACAGTATTCCAAGTGTATGCCAACGGATAGGTTTATTACTTAATGCACACTCACGGCTGCCGAATGATATCAAAGAGGCAGCTAATATTAAAAAGCAGTGGTCTACATAGTGCGGAGGCCAGAAGGGCCTCTGACGTAGCGGCTGAGCCCTGGGCTTTATATACGGACCCAGGTGTTCGTCGTCAGATGTCCCCACAGACCCGGATCGGTGCTGCCACCTATCCGGAACCTGAGGAACGGCCGACGACTCGACTCACCCGCCACGTCAGACGGTACCCAACTCCTATGGTAGTAAAGTGTACCTCTACACCACTCCCCCAGACATTTAGGAGGGTGTTATACGTATAATATTACTAGGATAACATTTCTACATGTCTAAACCTTTAGTAATAGAGGTACAACCATAGGTATAACATTAGCACTAAATAAATTGTGAACCAGATGTCATATATATATATTCGATAGTGAATTTTAGTTACATATAACGATTAGGATGTTGAAATATTATACGAATTACTTGAAGAAGAGACAGTTATGTGAAACGGAACTGTCTATTTAATTATTATACCACATAATATTGTATTATATTTCAGGTATAATTAATAAGACAAGTAATATGAATCGTATACATGTGATGATGACAGCTATATGTAACGGAACTGTCGATAATAAAACATATCACAAAATAACATCCGTATGTGTGTTTGTAGTCATTTGACAACACATTTGAATATGTAGTCTTAAAGAAGACTGTTATAGTAACATCACTATCTAATGACATGTCGTATATTAATATTATACGAATCCGTTAAGGATTCCGTGAGTAGTACGAATAGGATTATTTATAACATACACTTGAAAAAAAAGAAAAAAACATCACGGTGTGGTAATGAATATAATAATATATTATCACCGTGTACCTAATAACCTTTATAGCACCAGATCATTATACTTATTATATATTTTGTCTCGCAGGACAATAATATGTGTTATCTGGTGAAGTTTAACGGATCTTATAATATAAATACTAATAGTGATTAGAGATCCGTATCAGGAAATGTCTATGTACCCGTATTATAATATGTATCTAGTGGATATGTACATACATATAATATTATAGAAAAATAGAAATATGACATTATATACAATATATAGGAATTATAAATGCTGCTGGAGTCTTCTGCTGTATCCTCCGGGTACTAGTAGGTAGGTGTGGTCAGCTAACCACGGGATGGACGTGCTAAAGTTTATAGTTTCCTTATATTGAGTGAACACGGTAGTTGATTTGGGGCAGCTACCCACAATCCTCTAGTAGTGCTAAAGTTTATAGTATATCCGAATGGTGTAGATTTGTAGAATATTAGTCCGGATGTGTCAACTGTGTAGAGAACGTAATCCTTTTTAAGTTTTAGTTGACATAAGTAAAATAATAGTCCGATATAAGTTGATCCGGAAGTAATAGTAGTAGAGATATAAGTCCATTCGGGAGTACAGATGAGTTGTAGAGGTAAATCGTAAAGTCCATCCTAGTAATTGGTTAGCACGGGTAACAGCAGGAGTCTGGAACTGGCATCCGGATACGTCTCACAGCAGCAAGTCTACTATCGGATTGTTCATGGATGAAATTATAAATCCGAATAGGCTATTCAGGGTGTAATAAATGTTATACAACCTGAATAATAGACTGGTCAAAGGAACCCGGAACACATAGTATAGGTGTTCATGCACTAGTAAAAGCATTCGCAGACCTTTAGGGTTCCGCAAAGACTATATCTGGTCATTTGGTGTTGGAAAAAAAATTATGGAAGAAATAACCCTAGCATGCTTTAAACGGATTTCTTAGCATGCTTCTTCTTCAGAAGAGCTAAAGCCGACTCGGGAGTGCCGTCCCACTCGTCCAAGTCGACTCCGAACACCCTCATGAACTTAGTGTTCAGGTTGGTGTTCCGAGTGATCTCCTCCTTTACACGCTTTTCCAACACGTGTACATCCATAGCTGCTTTTTCTTGAGCAGCTGAGGCAGCCTCCTCCTGGGCCTTTACATCGTCCCGGATGAGAGTCTCGAGACGTTGCTTTTCAGCGTCGCCCACCTGTTTCATACATAACAGGGTTTCGTTTAGGAGACCCTGATGAAACTCGACCGCTTTCTCACGAACGGTCTTCTCCCAATGGGTGTAGATGGCCTTCTGGACATCTGCCTCCCCTTGGCGAGACTTCTCAAACCAAACTTCCGCATTACCAGTTTTAATGGTAATGGCGTCCTTTGGTTTCTCAGGTGCCGCGACAGCCTTGGGAGGAGTCGAGGCGGCCTGTGGACCACTTCCGGGTTTAGGACTCCCGGACACACCTGTCGTTGGTACGCAGAAGGCAGGTGGTACGTTCTGTTTCAGTCCCATTTGCAGGTACATGTTTAACTGCTCCTGGGTAAAGGTAACTGGTGGGGCGGCTGGAGCGGATGCAGATCCGGCGGCAGCAGATGCGGTGGTCTTCTTTGGCATAAGGCGACCATCCTTTCCTACCACCAAGGTCTGGCTCTCAGGTCCAGGTCCCTGGTTTAAGGACGGAAAGTTTCGAGAACTCACTTTCCCAGGTTTAGATACGGCTCCAGCGTATCCGGCAGGTTCAGGCTTCTTGAACACCGGAGTGCCCTGAGCCTGTTCTGCGGGGTGCCTTGTCAGAGGGGACCTGGAACGGTCCTCTGCTCTGACCTTCGGTTTTGTTGTACTCTGACCATTACCATTGCCGCCGCGGTTCTGGTCTCTCCTGCTCCTTTCACGAGCTCTCTTTGCATCCTTTCCGGATTCCTCGCATTTCTGCCAGAGAGACTCGTGCATGTCCAGTTTACCCTTTCCAGGAGTCAGGACTATCTTTGCTCGGAGTTTCGAATCCTTGGTCTTCGGAACTTCGCAGAGGACTTGGTCCCCTGGTCGGATCTTAGACCAAGCATCCTCGCTCAGGCTATCGAACTCCTTCATGAGTTCCTGATGAAGCTCCATGATGCGCTTCCGGGCCCCGTCCAAACCTTCTGCGTGGCATTTCTTCTGGTGTCTAGCCAGATCACTACGTCGGTTGTATTGCACCTTCGTAGTACACTTCTTGCCCTTCTTACCATAACTCGGATCACAGATGTAAACCGGGTGATGGTGGAAGTGGGCCTCTACCAGATGCCTTTGGAACCGGGCTGGAGTACTCCAGGTCCGGATCGAGACATCACTCGCATCCTGGCAGATAGAGAAGGGACAGGACTTTTGATCGTCACCGTACCACTTCTCTAAAGCCCAACGCAGCTTCCTCCTCTGGGTATAAGTGTAATACCCTTCGGTGTGGTTTAGCATAAGCCACATCTTTCGATAGGCTTTGCTCGGATTGGGGTCCTCGTCCGAAAGGCGCATCCAATCTTCATCATCCGACTCATCGTTCTTATTGATTGAGTCTGGACAGGCATAGAGGGTAGAGCCGTCCTTCTTAACTCCGTACGCACAGTCGGAGAAACACGTCGGGATCCGGGTTTTGAATCCGGATTTGGCGTTAGCCCAACGTTCGGCCTCGGTTTGAGTTGATGGAGTGGCCTTCTCATCATACTCAACCGAGGATTCGTGCACCGACTCCTCGTCAGACGACTCAACCTCCATGGCAGTACTACCAGTGGTTGAGGTGCTGGGTTTCGGCTCGGCTCTCGCAGAATCCGGGAGATTCTTGAGCTTCCGAGCAGCGGATCGTCGGTTCTTACTGACCTTCCAGTCTTCCTCCGGTTCCTGGGTTCCGGATGTGCTGGAGGTCGTGGCTTCTACTGGAGTAGTAGTGCTGCCGGTAGCTGATGTAGCACTGGCGGAGCTTCTGGTGGCAAGCTTCAGGTCGGGGATAGGAGGTGCGGGTGCTTCCGCGGCCCTCTTAGCCTCTTCCTGTGCCTCCTGTTCGGCAGTCATGCGGCGGACAATAACCGTCCGAAGGGCTGCAGCTCGGTCCAATCCGATTAGTGAATTGTTCTGGACATCCACCAATTCCTGTTCGGTTATGTAATAACCGTCGTCCCACTGCTCGAAGTTAGCAGCGGCCTCCCGGAATTCCTTAGTGGTCCGGCACGGCGTCCGGATAGCACTAGGGCGTGGGTAGGTCTGGCCATCGGTATCCCAGACACAGCCTACCCAGTTAATGTTCGTAGCCTTGACGTTCCACAGGGACTTGTCAGGCTTCGGATACGCTCCGAGCTCGAAGGCTCGGTTAGCAGCATACACGGTTTCACGGAAACCAGCGTCCACCATAAGTCCCCGTTGGAACCACGGCCAGTCTCGAAGCCACTCGGGAGGCATCCTGGACAGCTGTTCGGGAGCCATGACGCCCTCGATAGCTATCCTGACTTTCGGGTCCATCCTGACTGGTGTCCCGTCCGCGTAGGTCACTTGTGCCTGCAGTTCCGGGTGGACATACAGGTAGCGACCATCATAGCTAGCTGGAAAAGGCTCCGCCACTGCTGGCTTCCACTCATCCTTCTGTCCGTCAACTTGGGTAGTTTCGGACTCTGTCGCTGCGGGTTCAGCACTCGCAGTCGCTCCGGATCCCTCTGCTGGGAGTGGAGATAGCAGTTTCTCTGGCTCATTGAGTGAGAATGAAGCCAGCTTCTCCTCGAACGAGCGATCCGTGGGTTCCTCCACGTCCATCATCTCGCTCTCTTCCTGTGTAACAGGCGACAAAGCTTCCGGAAAAGCTTCTGCGGACGGAGTCAGCTTATCCGGGTCACCGGATAGCTTGGCTGCAGCTACGGATTCCTCAGCCATGACTGGGGAATCGATCACGGGAGTAAACTACTCCTTTTTCCGGCTTTTACGGCGCCGGGGCCGGCACAAACGGAGTCTGTCTACCAGGAGACAGACTCTGGAGGAGCAGCGGGGGGTTTGCTTAGCCGGTAAAATCCAAGAAGGGAGCGAGCTCGACCGTCTTGAACGTTACCGAAAAACAATATGGCGACAGGCCAGCTTTCGTGACGTCATTTCCCCGCGGTCCGCGAGGTCACGAGAGGTCAGCCGAGACTGGACACGGTGACGTCATGCGGAAACGCACGTGCTACAGGCGGTACATCAACAAACTGATTGTTTTTAGGTAATTATCGCTCACCCCGATGACTCGACTGGGGATTTAAGTGGAGATTATGGAAAGCTTAAGCAAATCCACCGGATTATCCGTCCACTACCCATTGGTACATCATGCGGGGGCGACAAATAAGCCTTTAGGGTCAGTTGTCATCCGTTCCTCTAAATGTAAACATTACACTCGTTGTGTATACAGGTTAGGTCACTGCAGTCCTCTGGGCAATTCGGGGGCTGCGGCGAACGTATCTCCCCTTCTCGGATAGTTCTTTATCGGACCTGACAGTCTGAAGAGCTTTCTCTAGGTGCTTCTTAGCCTTAGAAACACCTTTCCTCTTCTTTCTGTCTTCACCTGCCGAGACTTTTTTAACTCCCCCACGCTTAATCGGTGTTGGCGTGGGTGTCACTGATTCGGAACACTTTTTGGGTCTACCTCGACCACGCTTCACTGTAGTGTTCTTTACCTGGTCTATTATGCGATTCTGATTCAGGATCCTTTCGGAACCTTCACCATACATTTCTGTGGAGGTCTCCCTCCCAGACCATCTCCTTAATCTAGCCACATTTGACTTATAGAGTCGACCAAGGTCAGATTTAATAATTACGGTACAATCACTGATAATTTGTGTTATAGTAAAGGGACCGTCCCAATTAGACGCTAATTTTATGTGTCTAAGTGGTTCGTGTAATCTGAGGACTCTGTCTCCGGATTGGAATTTCCGATGCTTTAGATCGGTATCGTATCCTACTTTCTGCCATTTGGCACTTTTCTCCAAATCAATTCGGACAGACTCATATGCTTTTCTAAATCTGTCTCTTAAACATTCCACAAAAACTACATGGCAAGGTAGTTCAGGGTCCATTCCTACGACTCCAAAAACTAGGTCAGCAGGCATTATCAAATCCTCTCCGAATACTAAAAGGTTCGGAGAACAATTTGTACTTGAATGTACCGTACTATTATAAGCATGTGTCACAAAATGACATTGCTCATCCCAGTCATCCATATGTTCATTAACGAGTGACTTTAGGACTTGGATGAGGGTTCTATTGAACCTTTCCACTAATCCGTCGCTTTGTGGTCTATACGGATTGGTTCTAGTCTTGCAAATAGCCAAGTATTCGCACATACCCTGCCAGAGGTTTGATTCGAACTCTCTGCCTTGGTCACTGTGTAACATTAATGGTACACCGAAGCTTAGTACCCAACCTTTTACAAAAGCTTCGGCACAAGTAATTGCTTTGTGGTCCGGTAGTGGAAATACTTTAGTGTATTTCGTATAATAATCACACACTACCATCATACAGGTATTATCATTAGCGGTTGTATTAAATCCACTAATAATATCTACCCCGATTCTTGCGAATCTAACTCCGAAAAGTTCTTGGGATAGGGGAAGTTTGCCCATCCCGGGTCCGGGTTTGTTTTTACAACAATCCGGACAGGTGGTTATCCATCTTTGCAAGTCCCGTGTCATGCCAGGCCAATAGTATTTCTTGGAAAGTCGTGCTAGCGAGCGTTTCCTTCCGAAATGACCACTGGTCCGATGTCCATGACAGAAGTACATAATGTCATGTCTCATGGCATGTGGTATCACCACTTGCATGATTCTATCACCATTATTACATGGCTTCCAACGGTATAACACGCCTTTCCGGACTTCAAGCTCGGTCCATTGAGCAAGAAACCTTCTCATTTCTCGATTTTCCAGAGAGACCTCTGGTCTAACTGGACGTATACCCTTTGGTACTAATTGCAGTAGCTGTGCAGTTATCGAGTCAGCTTCCTGGAAATGTCGTATGTGATCCATAGACCAATCCAGTATACTGGCAACTAGGGGTACGAATGGTCTTCGAATCCCTGCTAACACTGCCTTATGAGCTCCACAATCAGTACAATCCGGATTATCACATTTCCGGATTGGTATTCGAGACAAAGCATCAGCATTTAAATGCTTAACTCCGGGTCTATGCTGAATCTGTTGATGTTCCAGCCCATATTCGGATAAATGGGCTAGCCATCGGCCTAACATGCCTTCAGCATCTCGGAAGTTCAGTAGCCACCTTAAAGAGGAATGATCCGTACGCAAAGTAAAGTTCGTTCCCCATAGAAAATGTTTGAACTTCTTGGTATATACGACTACTGCTAACAACTCTCTTTTGGTTGTGCAGTAATTGCGCTGAGTCTTGCTCAGTGTGTTGCTGGCAAAGGCAATTGGTACTTCTCTCCCATTTTGGACTTGCGAGAGAGCTGCACCAATGCTATCATTACTAGCATCAGTATCCAGTATGAAATGATCCGTCTCATTCGGATATTGCAATACGGGAGTACTCGTGAACAGGTCTTTTAGCTTTCGAAAAGCGTTTTCCTGTTCATGTGTCCAAGGAAATTTTTCCTTGGTACTTCCTGGAGTCCAGTTAGCTATTGCTTGTAATGGGTAACTGACTCTAGAATAATTCGGAATAAATTCCCTGTAATAGGAACAGAATCCTAAAAAGGACCTCACTTCCTTGGGTGTTTTAGGTCTATTCCAATTCGTGACTGATTCGATTTTTTCCGGATCAGCCTTTATTCCTTCATCACTGATGATGCGGCCCAAATAATTTATGGACTTTCTAAACATGTGGCATTTCTTAGGTTTCAATTTGAGACCATTTGAAATAATACGTTCTAGTACCATTTTTAGGTTATTAGAACATTCTTCGAATGTTTTTCCGAAGACAATGACATCGTCTAGATATACAAGACATCTTTTCCACAATAAATCACTTAGAATTGTTTCCATCATTGCTTCAAATGTTGCAGGTGCATTGCACAATCCAAACGGCATTACATTATATTGGAATAATCCAATATGACTTGAAAATGCAGTTTTCTCCATATCTGAAGGGTTCATTCCCACTTGCCAATAGCCTGATTGCAAGTCTAGGGTACAAAACCAACTGTTTCCTCCTAAGGAGTCAATGGTTTCATCTATTCTCGGTAATGGATACGAATTCTTTTTCGTTATTCCATTCAACTTCCTGTAGTCTATGCAGAAACGGATAGTACCGTCCTTTTTTGTTACCATACACACAGGACTACTCCATGGGCTATTGGAAGGGACTATTACATCCTGTTCCAACATCTTATTTATTTCATACTCAGCTACTCTCTTTTTTGCTAAGGGTAACCGTCTATACGGTATCTTAAAGGGTTCGGCATCTCCAGTATCTATTTTATGTAATACCTTATTTGTCGTACCTAGTTTTTCACCAGGTTTGGCAAAGGCAGTATGATACTGACAGAGCATATCATAGAACTCTTTCCGGTGTTCCGGATCTTCTAATGAAGTTTCTTCATACAACTTAAGTAAGTCTTCCGAAATTTCATCATCTCCTGTTACCTTCTGTAAGCTTAGCTTACTATCCGTTACAGTTTCCGAAAGGGTCACGTTTCCAAAAACTTGTCCCTTTTTCAAGTAGATAGTAGTGTTTCCAGTATTGGAGACAGGTACTACCGACCAGGATGCATTCGCTACTATTGTGTCTACAGAATTTAATCCAATACCTGACAAAGTAACTACATCCGGTTCTATCACTGCAGGTTTGTTACGCATTGCAGGATCACTTCTTACAAGCACATCACAGGCTACTCCCGGAGGGATTCGCACAGTGTGTGCCACACTGGCCATACTGCTCACTTGTCTCAGTGCACATCTAACCTTCACGGGGTACGGGTATCTCACACTCAATACTCCTGTTTGGGGTTCCAATACAGCACCATACAGGGATGCGAAATCCAACCCGAGTATCCCCTCATCTGCTATATCCGCAACGGTGGCGCTCATGACATAGTCATGTATACCATCTAACTGTAGTCTCACACAAGTTCTACCATACGTTTGCAAGGTACTGCCGTCGGCCGTCTGAGCACTTCCTCCCGATTTGAGAGTATCATGTTCATCCGGTATAAGGTCGTAGAACCCCTTGGAGATACAAGAGTGGCTAGCTCCCGTATCCACAAGGAATTCGGCAGACCTTCCGTTAACAGTAAGGCAAACATACCACCGCCTTCCGTTTAGAACAGAGGGCATGTCCGTGACAATCGGAACGTCATTTTTCACACCAGGAGTCAATCCACATCCTTTTAAGAATTCCAGACAAGGATGACCCGGGGGCAGGTGGGCACCACAGACCTTGGCTAACGAATAGCCGCCTGCCTCGTTACTGATATTGGGTTTCCCCTGTGCTCCCATAGCACCTGTTATATCAGCTTCCCTAACCTTCCGGGTGTCTACAACCACCTCGGTGTTAGGCGATCTTGTTACTTCATGTGAACTATCATCACGGATGGTGATATCATGGCAAGATTTGTCACTGGGATCCCCTTCTTTGCCCCTCGGGAGACCCCTCCTTAGTTTTCCTCTGTACTTACTCCAGAGACACTCTCCTGTCTACGAGGGACAGGTTTTTCAGCCATACATTCTGGAGCATAATGCCCCAGTTTCTGGCATCTGAAACATCTCCTCTGAGATTTGTCAACTCTCGGTCTCTTTAGAGCTTCTGTTAATCCGGCAATTAATGTTTCCATCATGTTAGTCGGAGCAACAGTGGCTGCTACAGTTGGGTTCGCCGTAGAGGCTACACTGCCAGGTTGAGTTGATCCGGAAGCTGTTTTACCAGCAACAGATCCTCCTCTCCCTCTCGAATGTACTTTCCTATACCGCTTTTGTCGGTAATACTTTCCAGCTACATGCACTGAACCAATATAATCTCCGTTTTCATCGGAGACATATTCATCATTCTCATCAACTTCATTCGATTCAACCGGAGCTAATTGGGAAGTATCGTATACCGGAGCAGGTGTACCTCCATATTGGAATGGAGCTGCTCTTATTGGATTAGGTCCGAGACCTACCAAACGTTTCTTCATGTCATGTCCATCGATTGCTATGAACAGATCACTGAAGGAAGTGTCATCTTTCCAAGAGTCCCAGACCACTTGCTTGTGATCCGGATCACGCAATCCACTGTAGAATTGTATAAACAATTCTTGTAGATAACAATCATCATCGTGAGCCCAATTTGGACGTGCTTTCGAAAGCAAGTCCTGTAGCTCCAAACCAAAGACTTTGTGTGATTCTTTAGGTTTTTGTGTCCTCTTCTTAAAGCTTACCCACGGATCTTCTCTAACGATTGATCCGAAAAGGTATGCGGCACATTCGACCAGTTGATCATAAGTACCGTATATTCCGTAAGCTGCTCTCCATTGGTTGAGGGCCACTTTTCCGCCTTTATTTAACCAACAGATCAAATATGGCAGAGCTTCTTCTTTTGTCCAGCCACTACAATTGACTTCGTCAACAAAAGCTTGATACCTGTCCTTCCATGGATCATTAGAATCATATGGAGGGGGTATCCGTGCCTGCCTACGTGCCGGATTATTACATCCGCGTAGTCTATCTGCTTCTCGCATGCTCCAGTTCATGACTTCCATGCCGTCTGCTCCCTTTCGGTAGCAGTCAATGCCAAGGTTTTGTATACATTGGCTTCTATCAAAGATGGTTTGCATCCCTGCAGGCATAGAAGTTCTCCTGTTAGGTTTCTTGCCACCTCCTCCTGATCCTGATCCTCCGGATCCGGATCCTCCTGGGCCGCCTGGAGGGTTTCCTCCTGGTGGGCCATTATTATTATAGCCTCCAGATGAACCACCAGGGTATCCACTATTGTGACCGGTGTTTCCAGAAGAAGCATATCTAGGGTAAGAATCATTTTGATTCCATCCCTGGTTATAGCTATTACCATTCTGATAATTGCCACTTCCCGATGGATTATAATTATTTCTATATCCATAGGAAGATGTTCTCGGTTGATGCGTACCGCCGTTGATATTGTTTTGTGGCGGATTTGGTCTCGGAAAACGTCCATCAGTAGGACCATTACCAGAACCTGGGGGTGGATTCGGTAATCTTGGTACTGCTGGTGTACTGTGGCCGGGTTGGGGGAAATATGAAGGTGGTGTCAACATATGTCTCATTGGTCCGGGTGCTTTTGGTTGTGCCACGGGTGAATTATTATTATTCCCTGTAGCACCATCGTGAGTCGCTTTGATTTTGTGACTCAAATCTGGTATGGGTGGTGCTGGTCCTATCGTATCCAGCATTGGAACTACTGGTTTAGATGCGGTTCCATTTACTGCAGCGTTATCCGGTTTCTTATAGATTCCGGATACCACATTCTTGTCAGCCCCATCATCAACGAATGGGCTGTATCTAATTGGGGTTGCATCTTTAGATGTCTTTCCCAACATTGTAGATACCACAGCTGGGTCTATATTACCTATAGTTAACTGGGCTGCTTCTACATATTTATCTAGAGTTATTGCAGTAGCCTGCAATTCCTGAAGCTCATTCGTGAGTTTCTGTCTATCCTCCTCCAGTTGTTTGTTGTAAGCTATGATGCCTACCCGGATGGTCTCATTATCTTCAGCTTGTTTACTGCACTGAAGTTTCAATTTATCCAACTCCTCCTGATAATGGCGAATTTCGGATTCGAATTTTGTCTTATCAAGGTTCAGTTGGTCGTTCGTATCTATGTATGTTTGGATACGAATGTGCCTATTGTCATATTCTTTATTGAATGAATCTCTCATAGATTGAAGTTTTAGTTCTTCACTCTCGAGTTCTTTCATGTACTCGCTCCTTCTGGCTTCGAATTCCTTTCGCATGCCAGTTAGGTCCTCTTCCATTTGAAGTTTTTCATGCAGTACTTCATCCTTAGCTTTGACCAAGGTATTTAAATTCTCGTTCAAAGTTACATAAGTTTCATTCAACAACAGGACATCCGGTCGTTTTAATTCTTCACCTTCCGGTACCGCATAGGTTAAGTCGCCATCTATAGCGCTATAATCTAATATTGGTAATTCGGGCCTGGGTAACCTATAAGGTAGTTCTCCGAATGTTACCCTTTTTCGCATTGGTGCCGGATGTTCTGGGTTAGTACTACCACCGACTTCGAACATCGAATCACATAATTCGTCAACAATTGAATGCTGGCCTATTAAGTTACTATGTCTCTGTATGGACTGTTCGCGTCGTACAGAGTCTGGCAGATTCTCCTCACTATCATTATAGTGGGGTCCGGGATCTCTCCAGGATGCTGATTCTGCATCTTGTGGATCCGAATGGGCTTGGAGCATTAGCGATCCATTTCCATTCTCTTGGGCAAGTGATTGCCCTGCTGGGTTAGCTTCCCTAAGGGTGTCTAACCCATGTACTAGCCGTTCGGACGTTATAACGTCCGGGCTATACACCAGAATTAACTGGTCACGGCACCAGTGTAAGGGTTTGTGGCCTTACGGACCTGGGGGGTTCGGGTCTTACGATTCGGAAAGAAAGAGTAAGACAGTATTCCAAGTGTATGCCAACGGATAGGTTTATTACTTAATGCACACTCACGGCTGCCGAATGATATCAAAGAGGCAGCTAATATTAAAAAGCAGTGGTCTACATAGTGCAGAGGCCAGAAGGGCCTCTGACGTAGCGGCTGAGCCCTGGGCTTTATATACGGACCCAGGTGTTCGTCGTCAGATGTCCCCACAGACCCGGATCGGTGCTGCCACCTATCCGGAACCTGAGGAACGGCCGACGACTCGACTCACCCGCCACGTCAGACGGTACCCAACTCCTATGGTAGTAAAGTGTACCTCTACACCTGCATATGACAAGTCCGTTAGGGAGAGGGCTAATGTCGATGGTTTGGATGCCTTTGCAATGATTGAAAATTCTGATATCCTCCGTCATTTGTCCTATGATGGGACAGTACAAGCCCAGAGGGCATATTCAACTAAACCAAAAAATTCTGGGAAATCTAAGGTCTCGATAAACTCATGCTATGCATTCAACAGGGCAGAGGGGTGCACTAGGGACCCATGCAAGTATAGACATGTGTGTAGTTCATATACCAAATCAGGCCACAGTAAGGTGGACTGTCAAGTAAACAAATCTGATTAGGATTGTACAGGTGAGCGGGGTCCTATATGTGATAGTGTGTCGATGCCGAAATCGTGTATAGTAGGTTTGGTAGACCCTGGTTCACCTCCACCCGCTGCTCCAGCTCAGGGTGTTGGTGTAAACAAGGCTGGAGAGGTAGAATTTGTCCCCCCGAGTGATATCAGTGATAGCTCAGGGTTCTATGGTTCTTATATGGAGTCTGTGGCAAATCTACATATAAATCTTGAAAATGATATTAATATTAATACCAACTCTGTTGGTTTAGATGTATCATATAGTGGCCCAGTACAGGGCAAGGTTAAACCACTGTTTACTGTCGCTATTAATAGTTTACCTAGCGTCGAAGTGTATGATAGCTGTATAAATGGTGTGTGCGATTGTGTGCATTATGTTCATGGTAAGAGGTCTCAAGTTCTACTTTGCAGAGTGGCCCCATTTTTAACCCAAAAAGGAGTTATAAATATAGATGATAAAGAGGCATTATTCTTATGGCAAGGTTTGTTTTTTTTTTATATAGAGCAGTGCTCATTTTTTATTTAAAAAAGAAAAAATGTCTATAGCTATACAGGTCTTCGCTACATTTTTGATATTTTGTTATATAAACACCACAGGACACCACAGGACAATACATAGCGCATTATTATAGTGAGTATGACAATAGATGTGTTCTATATGACTAGTGATAGAGACTAGATACTGATATACCTCTACATCGATACAGTTTTCACAGCTCCGTTCCCCTATCTAGGATGTATGCTATGAGTGAGATACTAGGGTTCTTTCAGTGTATGCAGAGCGGTTACATTGAGTCCAAAATAGCCTCCCATTTCCTAAACTTCTTTTGCTTGTTCTCCAGACTGCATATAAATTGTTCTGAGAGAAAAGAGTGTTTAAACTCTCCTATCCATTGCAACAGATCAAGATGGCACTTGTGATACAAACGCTGCCTATAAATGTAAAACCTGGTTCTAAGCATTACATTGTTGATGATATCACCATTTGGAATTTTTCTACATAATCCAAGTATCAATTCATGCTCATCTAAATTCCCTGTATCAATCTTAGCAACAGTGTTTATCCATCGTATGACTGACTTCCAGAAGTAGGCTACTGGGGGGCATTTCACAAGGAAGTGATCAAGAGTGTCAGTCTTACCATCACAATATACACATTCTGGGCTTTCCTTTGCACGTATATCAAACAAGTATTTGTTACAAGCTAGTATTTTATGGAGTACCTTATATTGAAAGGATTGTAACTTTGTTTCCCTACTCACTTGGTATGGACACATATATATGTCATACCATGGAACCTTTGTAAATTGGACCTCAGGAAAGACTTTTGCCCATTTCATTTCATTCCTTGGCATTTGTTGTGAGTGACGGTATAGAACTATCCAATACAAATCCTTGCTTGATGTTCAAAAGAGATTAACTACGTCTGGGGTATTATCAATGACCCAAATACAGTCATTTGGCCTTTGAATTTCGTCACTGGATATGCTAGCTCTCCAGCTACCTGGTATACTTTGTCGGATTTGTAGAGCCTGAAGAAAGTTACACTGAACACCATACCTTTGAGAAATTTGAGTGTCTGACATAAAACTTCCATTATCCAGTAAATCTTCAACCCTGACAATACCAGCTTCCCTCCACGACTTCCAAAATATTGGTGTATTATTGATAGTAATACACTTATTTTTCCACAATACTTCATTACGGACCTCTGTTTCTCTTACTAGTGAGACATTTTGGAATTCATGCCAGTCCTTGAGAACCTGATAGTAGAATGGGCTTGCTTCTCGTGGTATGTTAATATCTGATTTTGTATGAATGAACAGTTTCAAGTCAGACACTTCATGGAGGAATAACTTAATAAAATCACATGGAACCATGGTGGTATCCCAATAGAACCTTTTGATCCAGTTTATGTTAGATACAATGATTTTCGTTTTAAGTCCACCATGCTTGGTCTGTGCCTGAACACGTGCCCTGGCTACCTTGTTCCTGTTGGAGCCCCATAGGAATTTGTCAACAATTCTATTGACTTCATCTATTGCTCTAGATGGTGTAGTGGTGACTGAGGCCAGGAACATCACACATGGTAGCATTAGGCTGTTTATGATGATAGTTTTACCTTTGAGTGAGATGTTGCGGTGCCTCCAATCATCACTTATGTTGGTGATTTTCTGTATCTGGGGTTCAAAGTTCCACGAGTAATTTTGGGCTTCTGTCCTATTCGGTGCTACAGAGATGCCCAGGACAATCAATCTTTCGCTCCATGCAAGACCCTCCAATCCGGTCTGACTAGTGTCAATACCACCAAGTGTCTTATATCTATTCACCTTCAGACCAGAGTACCTCCTAAACCTTCTCAAACAGTCAAGCAGGTGATGTAGAGCTGCTGCTGATTCGATAAAACAAGTGGTATCATCAGCATATTGACATATCTTTACTTCTCTAGTACCAAGTCTTATACCTTTAATATCTACATTCATGCGTACATTATGAGCTAACAGTTCTACAGCAATAACAAACAAAAAAGGCGATAGACAGCATCCCTGTCTGGTTCGGCATGCAAGTTCAAACCAGTCACTTGTGTACCCATTATTTATGACACAGGCAACAATGTCTTTATATAATATCCTGACCCATGAGATGTATTTTTCCCTAAATCCAAACCTTTCAAGTGCCTTAAAGATAAACTCCCACCTTATCTTATCAAATGCTTTTTCAAAATCAACCGCCATCAGAATACCAGGGCGACTGAACTTTGTGGTGTATGCTAATATATCTTCAACTGTGCGAATACTTGTTCCTATATACCTTGACCTAACAAATCCAGATTGATCTGAGCTTATAATACTAGGGAGGTGGGGTTTTATCCTTTCTGCCAGGGCCTTGGTGTAGATCTTATAGTCTGTATTCAGCAGGCTGATCGGCCTCCAGTTTCCTAGCTGGAGTCTATCTTTTTCCTTTTTAGGGATAAGGGTTATAATGCCACGTTTCTTTTCTTGGCTCAAGCTGCCCGTTTCCGTAGCATAGAGTAGACTTTGACTAACATCATCCCCAATATCAGTCCAGAAGAACTTATAAAACTCTGCACTTAGCCCATCAGTGCCTGGGCACTTCCCATTCTTTAAGGATTTAAGACTGTTGAGAAAATCTGACTTTGATAAAGGTCTCTCTATCATCTCTCTCTGGTTGTCAGACAAGACAGCTAAGTTGTTTGTATCTATGAAGGGACAACGGTCATCAATATCATCTAACTCTCTATAGCTATCTGAGTATAGATTTCTGTAAAATTGCTTCTGTATGCTGAGGATATCTTTGCATTCAGTGACTATATGCCCATTTTGATCTTTCAGTTGAGTAATAAGTTTGTCCAAGGTTTTGTTGAGGGGTTCAGGATAGTTGATCCTGAGTGCAATACTTCTTACGATTGCAAAAATTACAAATCCATTCTTGAAGGAAATTTTTATAAGGAATTTTGTGGCATATTATTAGAGGAGGCGGGTCTTGTGTCCAAGGTTGAAAGCAAACCAAAGTGCATCCATTCTCTGGGTGGTGTTGAGAAGTCAAATGGCAGCCTAAGGCCTATAACGGATTGCAGTATGCGGGAAAAAGTTTCCATTAATAACTATATGGACAAGACTAGTTCTACCTTTTCATACAATAATATTGGCACTGTCACAGCTCAGTTAGATAAAAACGAGTTTATGAGCGTGGTAGATTTGAAATCTGCCTATAGGACCATCAATGTTTATGGCCCCCACACTGATATGCAGGGTTTTAGGTGGGATTTTGGTCAAGGTAAAAGTTTCTATGTAAGCAACAGGCTAACTTTTGGTCTTAAATGTGCTCCCTATATATTTAGTAGAATTTCAGATTTTATTGTACAGGTAGCCAAGAGATATGGTGTTAAAAAATTGGTTAATTACCTTGATGATTTTATCATCATTGCTGATATGTATGGTGAATGTCTACATCAAAGGAATATCCTCATTGAATGCATGCAACATATGGGGTTTGTGGTGTCAAGGGAAAAAGTAACGGAACCATCACAAAAATGTAAATTTCTTGATATTAATATAGATTCTGTTAATCTGGAATTATCCCTACCAGAGGATAAGGTGGTTAAAATGAGAGGTATTTTAATGGAGAATATTAACAGGAAATTTATTTCCAAGAAGAATCTTGAAAGAATAGGTGGCCTTATGTCTTTCTGTTCGCAAGTGGTTAACTGTGGTAGAACCTTTAGCAGAAGAATTTTTGATCTCTGCACTCGGGCTAGACCGGGGGTTACATTAAGGTATCAGCATGTACCCGCCAGGATATGCAGTGGTGGCTAGATTTTTGTGGAGTTTTCAACTGTAAGAGGTTAATCCTTAACGACTTGGTTGATGTACCTATGTATTCCAATTCTTCCGTTAAAGGCTTTGGAGCGTGGATGGGTAAAGATTTTTTATATGGTGACTGGACAGCTCATGATAAATTCAACCTGGGCTCAGGCCATTTTCCCCTCCTCCTATATTGGAGAACTTAAAAAATCACCATCGAAATATCAATGTATATGAATTATATCCTGTTATGATGGGTTTGAAGCAATGGATTTCTGATTATAAAGATAAAAGAATACATTGTATAACAGATAACATGCAGGTCCTTGCTATGATTAATACAGGCAGGTCTAGGAACAAACTCTGTATGGAATGGCTAAGGGAAATTTTTTGGCTTTGTTTCATTAACAATGTGGAGGTGTACGCGACCTATATTAAATCTGAGGACAATATCCTGGCCGACCAACTATCTAGACTTGCTTATAAGGGTATTCCGAGCAAATGTATAGCCTCTCTCCATGATAATAAAATGCTTTAATTCCAGAGTGGGAGAGATTACTAAACAGAAAAAGGTTACTTTTAGCCCAGGGTGTGTCAGAAAATACGAGGAGGACAAGGAAACAACAGCTTAGAAGGTATAAAAAATTTTGTAAAAAATTTTGTTTACAAACTTTTCCTTGTTCTCCCTCTCAGGGTTCTATTTATGCTGTGTATTTATCTGATTTTATGAAGCCATCGTCTGTAAGGAACTACTTGTCTGCAGTTTAGTATTTTCAAAAGCTTAAAGGCTATTCTGATTATAGTAGTAATTTCATGTTAAAGAAGACCCTAGAGGGCATTGACAGGCTTTCCACCTGTTCTACCAAAGAAATTTATTCCTTTACTCCAAAAGACATGTTGAGGTTAAGATCAAATTTGGATCTAACCAACAGGGCAGACTTGAAGTTTTGGTTGGCTATTTTAACATGCTATAGGGGTGTTTTACGAGTGGGACATGTAGTTAAGTCTCCACATTCCTTAAAGGTTGGTGATATTGAATTTCACCAGGATTATTTGTCTATATGTATCAGGACATCTAAAACTGATCAGCTTGGTAAAAATTCTTTCAATATCTATTTATCTAAGGATGTTAATTCTTCACTATGTCCTTACCGAGGTTTGAAAAAATTGTGCATGGGTAGGAGTAGTAAAGAGTATGTGTTTAAATCTAATGGTAGCCCTTTGCTATATCAGTATGTCAACTCTAAGTTAAAATCTTTATCGATTCAATCTGGTATCGAAGGCTGTGTTTCTACCCATTCCTTAAGGCACGGTGGTGCTACGTTATTAAAAGATGCTGGGCTCAGTATAGAGTCTATCAAAAAGAGGGTCAATTGGAAATCCAACTCGGTTTTTAAATACCTACATAATTACAAAGATGAATTGTTGGAGTTGGATAGAGTGTGTCAATCTCATTTGCAATGCTGATTGATATGTGTTTTCATATGTGTTTGGCGTGTTTTTGTGTGTTTTTTGGCATGTATGGTGCTGATAGCCCCAAGGTCAGTAACCCACCAAACTCATGTGTTCTGTCATGGTTTATTGTTACATGTATATTTATTAGTACCTTTTTATTACCGGTATACCCTGGTATCTATTATTACTTATCCATATATTACCGGTATAATTATTCCCTGGTAGCGAGATAACTTATGGAACTATATACACTCGTGTATATTTATATAGTTAGCCGCGGACGGTTAGGGACTATTTGCAGCTCGTAAGGATACCAATGATGTCATAGGGTGACAATCCCACTGGTATATAAAGGGTGGGTTCAAAGTAACCGTCAATTGGCTCGATTCACCTGGACAGGTAACACCACGCTGGGTGTTCCCTGGAATTTTAAATTTTTACTATTGTTAGTACTATTGTTATTACTATTGTTATTACTGTACTATTTATTATATTATGCATTTTTACTGACTATGCTTATTGTCAACTAATTATTATAGTTGTTTTAATAAAGGCATGTATGGTGCTGATAGCCCCAAGGTCAGTAACCCACCAAACTCATGTGTTCTGTCATGGTTCATTGTTACATGTATATTTATTAGTACCTTTTTATTACCGGTATACCCTGGTATCTATTATTACTTATCCATATATTACCGGTATAATTATTCCCTGGTAGCAAGATAACTTATATATATATATATATATATATATATATATATATATATATATATATATATATATATATATATATATATATGTATATGTTGAATTCTCATTTGAAATATCTCTTACCTATACGGCACATGTACTGAAATGCCGATCCGCATGATAGGTCCTGCCATAGGTAACCCTTGTTTTTCACAATTCTAGCACAGCTAGCACCAGCTGCATCAGGGTTTGTTTGATACCATTTTGTATAGTCCATATCAGTGTCATCAGACCAGGTCATGATGGGAGGGGTGCCACTCAGTCCTATCCATGGTCCAGCCATTTGGACCAATCTGAGTAATCAAAGATCTTGTATTGTAATCATTTATGTTTAATGTATCATACTATTCTGTTTAGATCAACAGTTTTCAGTTTCTATGTACTTCTAATCCTTTTAGTATCTTATTTGAATATCATTCTTATCTTAGATATTACAGTTACTGCTCTATGTCAAACAAAACGTACGCAAGGTTGGCTACAAAGTCCTGTTCCTCGCTGCTGTGGATACTGGCTAGGTGACCTCCATCTGCTACACAGGATGCTTCAGCAGCTGCCCAATTCTTGGGGGTGGTGTGCAACTTAAAGCAAGATCTTCCATGAACAGTGTACCCAGGTAGGTGTGAGCAGATATCTGAGGAATATATCACAAATCATATTGTGATATTACTTATGGTACATTTTGGTTGAAAATGTTATGAGTTTTGATCTGATCTTCCTTGAAAAAATCTATCATGAAATAAGTAAACTATCAACCACCAAAAAGATTTGTGTAGATAGATTTGAAGCTGAAAGCAAGACTGAAATGGAACTACTGAAGTGTATCCTCTCATGGAGTGGTCAGAAATTTTGAAAGATAAGAAAATGTCAAATATACCAGCTGCTGATAATGATGTCCAGATTAGGACATTAATCATGAACAGAAGATGCCCCATGTCTCGCTAGATTGGTGTACTCCACATGTAGGACCTCTTATAAATGCAACCAATACTCAACCTGTAGGTTGGACTCTGGATACTATTATATTATGCATACTGATCATTTCCTGGCTTTAGTCAGGCCTAACTTAGGAATTCAATAGAATGCATGCATACTAGGGAACTAGACGTCATAATTGCAGTTGTAACAGCACATTCAAATATAGGAGAGTTCCAGCATTAGTGCCATTCAGTCCAGACCCCCTTTTGATATCATGCATAAACAATATGATTGACTGTTATGGAGAGAACACTTTACAATCAATGGCAGGTTTGCACTCAGTGGGAGTACCTTAATACCCTGCATATAAGACGCACCCAGACTTAAAAAAACCTGCTAGAAAAATTTAAAATGAAACAACTTTGGACTTTTGATATTTAGAAGCCTATGCTGAGCTGATAAGGTGTGCCTGCACACCCCATGATGGGCATGTCTTTTATCATGTTGATCCTGATATTGGTTCTCCCAAGAGGGGATGCACCATATGTATCATTATGATAGATTGACCATGGTGGGTTGTCTTAATGGATGTTGATTACGAAAGGGTCCGTACAAAGTTAATAGCCTCTTAAAAGTAGACATCCAATATATTCAAATATAAGGTTAGCTCTACTTCTCATTTCATAGGAATTCTGTGACATTCTGCCCAGAGACCTATGTTGATCATGTGTACACAATCTGCCATTGCTGCTAACAAAAGAGCACTTAAAGATCAATGATCAATGGCAATTATATATATGATATATAGGTTTGCCCTACACAACAGCCTAATATGAGTTACTAGTCAACACATATATGTATCATAGTGACCAATAAATACAGTGCATTAAGGTGTTACCACACAACCTAAACCCATTAAAGGCAGCTGATGCAGGAGTGCATTATGCCCATTGTTCATCATGATGTACCAATATAGTGGCAGTGAGACATGATTCTACTAATTATAAATCATGCATCTGTCAAGTTTCACTGATTTATTCCCATGATTTCATTTTTTTTTAGAATTTATCATAATAAAAATGAAAATACCTAATAATTTAACGTTTTGCATAAATTATGCAAATTAGGCTGAGCTGTAAAATTCCAAAATGGTAAAATATTATTACAAGAACATATTTCATTGAAATCTAACCATTTTGGAATAATTGAAGTCATGTTAGATATCCTCTGAGGCTTAATGAGGTAATGTTGCCTATTTAATTAAATATGCAAATTAGGGGCCTTAACATGCAAAATACAAAATGGCCCCAAGCAGATTTGAATACTCTTGCGAAAACTGAGTAGGATCCACTCCTTGAATATAAAGTATATATCATGGTTAATAGAATACAGATTTTGCCCTGGACTTGATTACAAGACACTATATAATCTAACGACAAATTACAAACTCTCTAGGATAGTGATTACCTCTATTTAACTATTTGTTGTATCTTGTTCACTTTTCTTGTCCTGACTATTGCAGAAGATTGTGTTACTTGTACATGAGCTTTGGTCAATAAACTTTTTCAAAAAAATTACTCACCAGGGCTGTATTCATGCATTATGCCGACCAATGGGCATGACGCATTAATGAATCAGCAGCTCAGACTTTATTTATAGTATAGGGATGGGCATCCGAGACATTGCTGCGTACACATATATCTGTCACTATACTAGTTAAGCAGTTTTGTGGCCTTAGTTGTAGTTTTATTCTTCCATGGATGTTATGTAAAATGAGTTGTAGAATACGAATATGATGGTCAATTATTTGCAAGGTTTGTAGTTCACATCATAAATTGGTATGAATGCAGCCATATTTGATGCAGCCCGAGTGATTGTTGTGACAACACTTGCGAAAATGCAATTATTTCATTGATTAGTTACCAAATTCAATATCTATTTCATGCAAGATGATTCTAGAATTATAGGCACCTAAAATGAAGTCGAAAATAACTCAATATTAACAAAATTTTCTAAAACTCCTGATTTTTTTTTTGATTTTTTTTTTGATTTTTCCCATTTTTTTTTTATATATTTACACAATCTGGAATCAATATTGAGGAGAGAGCACTTTAAGTTCAATTACAATCATGTATGTTTACATTGGTCACTGGAAATACTAGACTAAGTCCAAAGATGTGACACAAAGCCTCACATTTCAGGATCTTGAAAGGACATTGACTTGGTAGTTAATAGATTGTCTTCAGTTTATCTCCTCTGTGAGTTAATCCTAGAAATCATGTAAGGCATAAAAAAAAGCTTGTGTTCAGGTAACATAGCCCAAAAGATTAGGGTA
Source organism: Acholoe squamosa (assembly GCA_949317995.1). Classification (NCBI taxonomy): domain Eukaryota; kingdom Metazoa; phylum Annelida; class Polychaeta; order Phyllodocida; family Polynoidae; genus Acholoe; species Acholoe squamosa. The sequence goes on along the minus strand of OX439036.1, from coordinate 5,631,180 downwards.
GGTAGGTCAGATTTTTTTTTTTTTTTAGATTTTCTTTTAAGTTCCTGGATGCCGAAAACTGCCAAAGTGATATTAAACATAGTTAAAAAATTAACCAACTTAACAAAAACTATAAAAATGTTGGTTATATGTACCAAAGATTTCTAAAAAGAAATCTAAAAAAAATTAGGGCCGGGCCAAAAAATTAGGGTAGGTCAGGATACCTGAACACAATTTTTTTTAGGCCTAAGGGAACCCACTAGTCAACTAGAAGCTCAGACAACTACATTTTGAGTAGGATATAATTAGTCCCGAACTTTATTGCATAAAGCTGAAAAAACATGCATAGTTGCCATAGTCACAAGCTCTATTGATGCTAAGTATTTTTTTTTATTTCAGAAAGGTTCTTCTTACTGCCCTAGCTGTATATAATACTTATAAACCCAATATAGAATAAAGATGTGTTGCTTCTCAAATCATGAGACAGCTTTCATCAACAGAACTATTATCTTTTAAAATTAAGTTGCATTAATTATTATTTCAACAAATAGGTAGTAAACCCCTAGTTTAAATTATGAAAAAAAAGAAAATGAAAACTATGCAAGTTGGAGTGCAGCCTAATCACACAAACTTTAATATCAAAATGAAAGGATTGAAACATATTGAAGCCTCTTACTCCTCTCCAGAATTAGTACTTTCCATCATTCAGAATTATTTTGTCCTATACCTACACCAAGATTTGATATAAAACCATGCATCAAGGTGAACTCATCCAAGCTGTATCAGTAACATTATTGGTACAACACTCTGACAGAGAGCACCACAGTCCTTCAGAACAAACGGAGTAGAGTGAATTTACAACATCACAATTGTTCACAGGGCTGCCATGCCTTAGCAGTCAATACCAATGTCATATTTCCTGGAGGTCAACAAGTCAAGGACAGAATTGGTTAGTGCACAGCTAGTCACCTATACCATGACAACCTTCTGGTAATTGTCACTTTTTGGAATAGTGGTTCGCGATCTGTACAAGGAGCTGTAGGTCTCACAGAGGTGATTACCTCCATCTTCACTCATGATGAAGTGCACACATTGGACATCCTGCAGACACCTGGAGGGGAAGGAGCATATTTAGGCAATAATAGATGAATAAGCCAGCACGAGTACTGCTTATCCATGGTTATAAAACGATCTATCCAAGCCAGCATTGTTACACCTGGAATATATGGAGTGGGAGGATCAATAGATGCATTGTTGCTAAAAGGCTAAAAACCTAGCCAAGGTACACAGGTCTTATATAAACCACCATTTGATATTTATCTTCAACATGCCTACCAAGGTCTGGGATATCTAACCTATGAATGGATTTTCACATTAAGGGTCAGGACAATGTGCAAGTGTTCAGAGAGTTCTCTATTAACAAATAGTGGACAGTCATTATGGCTATCTGATTTGAAAAGACTCGACCGAAATAAGTTTTGGCATAAATGCAGGGATTAGTGCCTGCCAAACCTTATAGAGTCTGCCTAAATTCAGGGTGTCCATAAGAAGTGAGGATAATATGTCATAGAACAGGAATAAATCACTCAAAATCAAGCAATTCAATGAATTTGTTTTTCAAATCTGGACTGATTCTTTGGTTATTCCACACAAGACATAAAACAGGTAAATGTTATATCTAGCTGTATCCTAAATATTAAAGCTGTAAGAGGAAGGGGTAATAAAACTGAACCAATGAGGCCAAGTCCTATGTCAATCAATTACTTACTGGCACAATAATATGACAAAGTTATCTGGTTATTTGAAATTGAAAAAAATGAATTGATGAAGAATTGTTTTTTATAATATTTCTCACTAGACCAGCAAATTGATGCACAGTGACTATAAAAGCTACACTACCCACCTCCGAGCACATTTTAAAGCTGACTGCACCTCCTGTGTATAAGAAGTTTCAGCCATTGCATCCACAGGTACACCACCTGGTATCTTGGTGAACAAGGCACATGTCTGATCAGCAATGTCTGAAATATACATGTCGCCCCTGTTTCTGATGCATCAGGTAACCCAAAGAAAATCTTTAACATTTTACACAGGAAACTCTTTATCCAGGTGAGTAACATTACTTCAGGTAGGTTGTGGAATGTCGTCTAAAGGGGACAGGAATTGCTAAAGCTGTTAACCAGCAGTAATAACTAATAACATTTATCAGATTGGTACAATCTGTCTCTGAGGAATTTAGCAGTAATTTTTGCAACAAATCCTGCAAAGTCAGTAAAGGGTGGCCCTAGGCAAAAATAGCTCTTAAAATTTTTCAAATAGCAAAAACCTTTCATTAAATGATTTAGGTGCAAATTTACAAATGCTGGGTCTGTCTTTTGAAATTAACTGCTCATGTCTCATTCATATGCTCCATGGTATATGGGTGATTACTGTGAACTGCCCCAACTTTGGATTTTTGGGCCCTTTTTGGATACATGTAGCTTCAGAATAAAAATTGTTCAACCATTCTTCCTTTTTATGGTCTCATTTGAAAGAAAACATGTATGGCTTCAAAAAGAGGGCAAATTTGCATATGTCCGACCAATATTTGTTTAGCTATGGTGTCCCGAAGTTCGAAAATGGCCCAAAATTTGCTTTTTTTTCAATTTTCCCCTTATTCAAGACCCTATATTATTAATCCCAATAGTTACAAACCACTATAATATCATCTAATCCTTAGAGGGGGGTCCTATCTTACATTTCCATGTGGTTTGGAGGAGTTATGTCTTGTAGATTTTTTACCATATTGGTATGTATTACTTAAAAACAGCGGTGTTAAGGCGCGTGATTAATCGTTTATGGCATTAGATGAGTTATAAATGTAGGGGCCGGCATCGTTGTATATATATTAGTGCCGTTCATCCGAGAGACGTGTTCGTGTGGTGCTTGTTCCTTCTATGCCAGCTAGGTGTCGCTTTGCTATACCTCGTTGGTACAAGAGGGGGCAGCACCATGCCTCGCGTCCAGCTTCTACTAAGAAGCCGGGCGAGTGGCAGAAGGGGACTGGACCTGGTCCAGTCCAGACGCTCAACATAAACTACTGATCAAAGTGAATAAAGTCCTACCCGAGAGGTAGGGGTTTCTGGGGCTTTGCCCAACCCGAACTACTCGTGTTGTGTTGGTATATCTAGTGGTAAGCGAGCCAAAGAGCCACCCAACATATAAGTCGATACGAACCATTACACTGGTGCCGTGACCAGTTGGTTCGGGGGTTGAGTGCGGCCACATTGGCCGAAAGCCTTGGGAAACCCGAAGCGGATCCCCCCAGCCCTGGGCTAGAGGGATTCGAAGAGGATGACTTTACATCCCAGCATCTGTTGTTAGACTGGAAACCCGGTCAACAACAAATGTACGATCCAGAGGGTGTCAGAAGTGTTTTCTCGACACCCAGTCTGATGGACGGTGCCACCGGTGATGGCATCGTAAAACTGTATCCGGGTACACCTCAAACGAGAGCACCGGATACAGGATTGTTTAGGGGGGTATTAAGACCCCCAACTTTGGACTTAAGCGATTGGTCCCAAGTGATAACTAGCAGACGCCAGCTAGGTCCTATTGTACCAGCAGGCTCGGCTAGCAGCTTGGGTACACCAATAGCACAAAGCCCTATGCAGCGTACTGCAACCCCCTCGGGAGCGGTACCAGAGGGGGCAAACGGGGTAGCCCCTTTAATGACATCGTCGGACCATGACAGCGACGATGGTAAAGCCATAACGGACCCAGTGGTCCCGAAAGTAAATCCGAAGACTAAGCCTCGGGATGCTGAACCGAGAAACTCGGAAAAACATCACCTAGGCCTATCTTTGGACGAAGGCTTGTCTGACTCCATGTTCAACCCTGGAGGCAGCCGCAAGTCGATTTATGGACGTCGAATGGGCCCTGGGTATAAAACTACCTTGGCCTATTTGAAAGCCAAAGAACAGGTAGAGTTGCAGGCTAAGAGGCAACATGAACTATTCATGGCAGCCCAATTAAAAATAGAAGAGGAAACTAAGTCCCGGATCGGAAAATTACGGTCCGTTGAGCAGGAGGCGATTCTAAAAGAATCCGACCTGAAATATCGTCTAACTTCCATAGCCCACCAATTGGAGCGAAAGGAGAGAGACAAACGAGAGAGGGAGAAAAGGCTGGCTGAGTTAGAACTCGAGGAAGCCAATAGACTTAGAGCAATCGAAAAGGCTAGAGCCGAGGAGGTTGCTAAGGCCCGGGATGTAAACAAACTACAATCCGAGTTGCATGCCATGGAGGAGAAGCTAAAGAAACTTCAACTCCGGAAGGCGGAGACAGAAGCCAAAATGGTCTCGGAACAAGCCGAGATCAGGAAAGAGACCAATGAGTACCAGAGGTCTCAGAAAGAGAAGGGTGAAAAGTACCGCCTACTTAAGGATACTTTTAAGCGAGAGGCATTGGCCGCTCAAGAGGAACGAAACCGAGCTGTGGCGGAAAATGAGAAGATTCAATCCGAAATTCTAACAGAAAACGCACAGCTAAGGGAGGAACAGCGAAACCTGACTACAGATGTAGCTACCCTCACAATAAATAAGTCTACTATGGAGAGTTATTTACATGAGCAAGAGCAAGCGAATGCCCCTCCGGTGAGTAAGGACACAAACCCGAACTCGACGTTCGTTAAACAGGGTGACCCAGTCTCCTGTTCTACGCCGAAGCATCCGCAGTATAATCCTTTTGTCAATGATAATGCGACGCGGAATGTAGATCAAGGGGGAGTTTATATCAGAACCCAGGATAAGCATGGCCGAACTAGTAGAGTCCGGATAAGTGAAGTCCCCATAGTCCACAACTTGGACCCGGACTATACACCCTGGGATGCCTCCGACAGTAGTGCGGAGACTAGTGGATTCCACATACATGTGGATTCGACTGATAGTGTGGGGTTGGGAGCTGGTAATGACAGCGGCCAACCCAATCCATCGAACGATGGCAGTCAGCCAGCGGGAAACCAGCCGCCCGACGGCGGCTACCAAGGCGCTCAAGGGGGGGGCGGTGCTCCGGGTACCACAGGCCACATTAGTACCTCGGGTACCGGCCCTAACCAGGGTGGTGCGGGCTATACGAACCACAGTGGTTTACAGTGGACGTATACACAGCCGCCGCCACCAACTCCACCGGGCAACACGAGCTTCGGTGGTATAGGGGGCAATCGAACCTTGAATGAAACCAAGGCGATTGAATGGAGCAAGCAGCAATGCACTAGATTGATGTATGCTCACAATTCTGCCCGAAGGGTAGCCTTGATTCCTAGGGAATACGACGGTACTCGACCATGGAAAGAGTGGTTTGAAGATTTCATCGATGTGATGAATTGTAATGGGTGGACCCCATACAAGGCCAAGCCGCACCTAGTAAGGTGTTTGAAAGGCGGGCCGGGTCGCATGGCTGTAGAGCAATGGCGGACCTGGTACGGCCTCGTTGGGAGTTTCGAGCAGTTAGTGGAATCTGCTAGCAGACTGTTATGTAACATGGTCAAGGAAGATCCGATGGTCCGCTTTAAAAAACGTACGCAGAAGCCTAACGAAGCTTTCAGAGCATACGGCATGGAACTACATGCCCTGCTAAGCAAGGCCAGACCTGGTACAGAAAACCAGGACTGGTATATGGACGATTTGATTACTCAATTCGTCAAGGGTTTAAGAGACTGAGACGAGCAGATTGCTGCAAGAGATGCCTGGAAAGAGGGCATAACATTGCACGGCATATTTAATGGTATAGATATGACCGTGAAGAAGCGAACCATGCTAGCGGGTGACATACCGAGTTCCACTGGCTCGGCTCCCCTAGCATCGGTAGTCCAGCAGTCCGAAGCAAATAGTACCTCGGACGAATTTGAGCTGATTGAATTCGAACAGGAGGACGGCACCTTCTGTTCGATGCAGCTAAGGAAAAATGCTTCAGGTAGGAAGTATATTCCAAGGAAGGCGTTTAACAAGCCAAGGGACTCTAGACCATCATCCGAGGTCAAGAGTGACCAGAAAGTCGGCGAGAAGACAGGCAAGCCTCTTGTAAGCGCTGACAAAGCAAAGGGTCAGTCTCCGGACATGACCAAACTTATGGAAGACATGTGTAAGAAAATTACAGATGCCACCCAAGCCAGTCGGCAAAGACCCAGAGTGGATCGCCGAACGGTTAAGTGTTTCAGGTGCCAGCGCATGGGACACTACTCATCCGAATGTACCGCTGCTAAGCCGGTAATGGCTGCCTTCTATGAAGCCGAGGACAACGGCGAAGGAAGGGAGAACTCTACGGATTCCACTGATATGGAAAACTAGTGGGGGTCGTGTCAACGGCATCTGATATGACCCCAAGGAAGAACGAATGCCAAAATGCTACCGGGGGTGAACCGGTGGAAGATTTCGAATCAAATACACCTGGAGGCCGGGTGGCTGTGGGTGCGCACCCCTGCACCTTGGCCGGGGCCAGGGACCCTAGTGCTTATGTGTATGGGAGTGAACATATGGAGGCGAGTGGCCGCGCTGGGGGAGAGGAAGGATGGATCAAAGAGTTGATCCGGGTGTGTGGGACACGCCTTCCCCCAAGTCATCCGTGTCTGGAATTTTTGAGAGGACTCGGATTGAATCTTGGTGATTCGGGAGACTTTCACCAGTTTACCAGTAACCCCTCTCCTTTAGGGGGGAGACGGTGGTATGTACCCATATCTGTGGAAGGCCGGGTAGGGGAATTCTTGGTGGATACTGGAGCCAGCCACTCCTGTGTGTCCAAAAGATTCTTCGACTTGGTGGCCGGCAGCCATGAGAACCTCAAAACGGGGGTAAATGCTTGCACAGCCGACGGAAGCAGTATGCGTACTTTTGGTAGGACGTTTATGCCTATCCGTATAGGAGGCAAAGAATTTGTTCTTTCGCCTACTATAGCAGAGGTTAGTGATGACGGAATCCTCGGACTGGATTTTGCAAGCTTATACGGGGCCGTCTAGGACCCGAGGGATGGTATGATGAGTATACGGAACCCGTATGGCTTGCATGTCCAATGCGTATTGAGACAGGTGTCTTCGGTTGCATCAGTGATACACACGGTGAAGATCCAACCGGGTACCACTTGCGATGTCCTTTGTGGCGGATCAATGGCCCAAAGGAATGAAACTGGAGTCTATGAACCCGATACGGTGTATTTGTCGAGTATTGGGTTGGACTCAGTGGATACATTGGTGGCTAATGCAGCTTGGACTGTATTACCCATGACTAACCAAAGTGGTTCGGTGGTCTACTTGAAGCGTGGCGACAGTGTGGGTAGGATGAGTTCGGTAGAACACGTCGCCGAGGCTAAGTTCAATAAACCACTAAACCCCGTTAGTAAGCATCCTTTGGATGAAGAATTCAAAAAGCTGATTGATCAATCAGATCTACAGAATACGGAGGATAAGGACTGCCTAGCGAAACTCCTACAAAAGTACGAGAGTGCTTTTGGTAGGGAAGGAGGACCGGTGGGTAGATCCGATAAGGTGTTGCACACCATAGATGTGGGCAACGAGAAACCTTTTAAAATCCCGTATCGTAGACTTCCTCTCAAGAAGAAGTTAATTTGTGAAGAGGAAATACATAAACAGTTGGACTTAGGGGTCATCGTGCCGAGCTCGAGTCCCTGGTCCAGCCCTGTGTGTATGACCACTAAGAAAGACGGTACTATCCGCTTTTGTGTCGACTACCGAAAACTGAACGGTATGACAAAGAAAAACTTGTATCCCCTACCAAGGATAGACGAGACGTTAGATAGCTTGGGCGGGAACCAGTGGTTCTGTACCTTGGATTTACAATCCGGATACTGGTAGATACCGATGCACCCTGATGACATGGAGAAAACAGCGTTCTCCAGTCATATGGGGCTATTCGAGTACAATGTCCTACCCTTCGGATTGTGTAACGCCCCCGCTATGTTCGAGGCCATGATGGAATCCTTGTTGAGTGACCTTTTGTGGAAGAAATGTTTGGTCTACTTGGACGACGTGGTCGTGTTCGGCAAGTCGTTCAAGGAATGCCATGCAAATCTGCAATTGATCCTCGATCGGATACTATCAAATGGTCTTAAACTGAAACCCAAGAAATGTAATCTGTTTAAGAAAACAATTACATACTTGGGAAGGATCATCACCCCTAACAGGGTGAGCGCAGATCCAGAGAAATTAGAAGCTGTAGAAAATTGGGAGAGACCCACGAGTGCTAAGGAGGTGAGATCATTCCTAGGATTTTGTTCCTATTACCGTGATTTCATACCGAATTACTCTCGTCTTAGCTTTCCCATGCAGTGCTTAGCTCACTGGACCCCGGGTAGGGCACGGGACCCATTCCCATGGACCAGCGAGCAAGAAGAATCTTTTAATAAAATAAAAGATTTGTTTAGGAATACACCCGTGTTGAAATATCCCACTCCTGAGGGACATTTCATCTTAGACACCGATACGAGCAATGATGCAATTGGGGCAGCTCTCTCACAGGTCCAGGAGGGAGTCGAAGTCCCAATAGCATTCGCTAGCAACACGCTAAGCAAGACCCAGCGTAATTACTGTACCACCAAGCGGGAACTTCTCGCGGTGGTGGTATATACGAAGAAGTTTAAGCATTTCCTCTGGGGAAGTGACTTTACTTTAAGAACAGACCATTCGTCTCTTAGGTGGCTCCTTAACTTTAAGGACGCCGAGGGGATGATTGGACGATGGTTAGCTCATCTATCCGAGTTCGGATTGGAGCATGAGCAAATAGAGCACCGACCCGGTGCTAAACACATCAATGCGGATGCCTTGTCGAGGCGACCTATCCGAAGGTGCCAAAATGCCACTTGTGAAGACTGCAGAGCCCACAATGCTGTGGTAGCCGGGTTGGTATTTAATTATACCACCCCCCGTATCCCCTGGGAGGAGGCTGTATGTAGCTATCTCGATTGGTCCCCGGAGACCATCAAGAAGTTCCAACAGTCGGATCCCACCACTGCGCGCATAATGGAATACCTACGGTCAGGTATTAAACCGGCAAGGCCGCTAGTATCCCTAGAAGATAGGGAAGCGAGGCGATTGCTAGCTCAATGGACCGAGCTAGAGATCCGAGATGGCATACTATGTAGGTGGAAGACAACTCCCACCAACGGTAGGCTGTTACAAATAGTGATACCCGCTCCGATGAGGAGGGATATCATGTATTATTGCCATGGCCATCAAACTAGTGGCCATTTCGGTAAGAAGAGGTCAATAGAGCGCCTACAAAGGCGTTACTACTGGCCCGGTATGAGAGGTGACCTGATCCGGTGGATCGCCACTTGCCCGGATTGTTGTAAAAACAAGCCGGGACCCGGCCTGGGGAAGCAACCCTTATCCCAGGAATTGTTTGGTGTCAGATTCGCTCGAGTGGCGATAGACATCATCAGTGGAATCAAGACAACGCCCCGAGACAATACTTGCATGATGGTCATAACCGACTATTATACCAAGTACACTCGGGTGTTCCCTCTTCCTAATCACAAAGCCGCCACTTGCACGGAGGCGTTTGTGAAAGGCTGGGTGCTGCATTTGGGGGTTCCCCTTATGATGCACAGAGACCAAGGAAGAGAGTTCGAGTCGGAGCTTTGGCAGGAAATGAGCCATTACCTAGCCATCTGTAAGACCCGAACAAACCCATACCGACCACAGTCGGATGGACAGGTAGAGCGGTTCAACAGAACCCTGATACAAGTGCTAAAGCCCCTGGTCAATACCCACCAGGACGACTGGGATGAACAGTGCGAGTTTGTGGTACATGCCTACAACAACACTGTCTATTCATCTACTAATTGCACTCCAAACATGCTGGTGTTCGGCGAGGACATCATAATGCCCGCCGACTTGGCGTATGGAGTGGTTGGGATAGACCCGGAGGCGCCCTGCACTGTGTTGTTTGTGGAGTCGTTAAGGGATAGGTTCAAACAGGCATACGAGGCCGTTCGCAAAGAGCTGCTGAAGAGTGCGAAGTGGCAGAAGGTGGGTTATGACAACAATGCTAAACGAATTCGTTTTAATGTTGGGGACAAAGTACTAAGGTACTACGAGCCGCTAGAACGGCTGAAGCTCGTAACGCCTCTGAAGGTCCGTTTAAAATTATTCGCGTCATCTCCGAGTCTACAGTGATGATGGAAGACTGCCTAACTGGTAGGAAATGGAAGACAAATGTCGGAAAACTTCGGCCCTGGAAGGGACGCGAAGAGGTGGAGAGGGAGTTCGGTTACAAACCACCAGCATCTGTCCCTAGCGGACCGAGAAAGAAGCCGGGAGACGAGGTTATGGTGAAAAAGCAGACGAAGGCCAGGAAACGACCTTACCGTAAGAAATGGAAAAATGTCTCGCTGAGTGAAGGCATTACGTATGGGAAAGGTTCCGCAGTGGCTAAGCAGAACCCAGAAAAGGCCGTACGTAAAGCCGGGAAAAATAAGAGGCTAACCGAAGGCGTTAGACGCAGTCCCCGGTTGAGGTCTGCTGTAACCTAACTCAGTACACAACGAGCTGCTGCGTGTTGTCCGCCGTAGGCGGTTAACATACGTTCCACGGCTGGAGATGCCGAACGCGCCCTCCCCGGGTGGCTATATCCCGTGAGTGGCGGTCAGATTAACCGGTACATTCGCTTTGAAGCGTTGTATACACCGCCAAGCTCCAGACGATAGCACTCGGGTAGTAGGCCGCGTCTCGCATGTCGAGTCGAATGTTAGTTCGGATATAGTTCCCTAGGTGGCGCCGCGGGTGCGGCGGGAAAGCGCGGAACTAGGTCACCGGATAGCCACGGCGGGATCTCGCGAGACGAGAGGTCTGACGTCATACTGGTCATAACTAGGGCGGACTCGTGGTGGTTAGACGCCACCCGTTTTCGCTCTAGTTAGTGTTGGCGATTTACAGCCTCTAGCTGTCGAGTTAGCTTGTTCTAACACACCCCTTTTGTTGGACGAATCCTTCGGGAGGAGTCCAACACATTTGCCAATTTTTATTGGAAGTCGCCCTCAGTGCCATGGCACAGGGGACGATTGACCCTGCGCGTCAAACTGCCAACGTTCTGTTGGAGGAAGGCGAGGACCCGAAGGTCCCGTCTCGGGTCGAGGAGTCTATGGACTCTTCTACTGAGGAGGCAGCCCGGACGCTCTCGGCGATGGCCGAGGCCACCGACCGGGAGAGGATGCCACCTCCACCACCACCGCGCCGGGAGCCCGCGTCTACGGCAGCAGCTTCGGGTGGCAGTATGGATGTCTTGGACATCCCCCTGTATCCTCCGGGATTCAAGACTCGCATCGAACGTATGGCACACGTCGATTGCGAGGCCGGTGTAGTATACACCTCCTGGGGGACTTATATCCCCATGCACGCCTCCATGTTCAGATACGGACCGCTGGCGGCGAAACCAGGCGTGCCCGAGGCCATACCAGACGACTTCAAGACTCTGGTTATGGACTCGTGCAGTGACGAGTTGGCTGACAGTATGCCAGTCTCTTGGCTCCGCAACTATCAAAGGTTGGGGGAGAAGATGGCGGTCAACGAGAGTTTGGCCCGAGCAGTGTTGATCTCCGAAGGCATCACCTGAAAGGCCGCGGAATTAAGAGAGTCTGAGTCCGACATGGATACAGACTCTACTGTAACGCTCTCTTCGGTGGAAACCGACCGGGTCAAGCGATTGACCCATAAGCCTGCGCCAAAGGGTCCTCTCACCGAGAGTGACCTGGAGGCTGAAGACGTGAGGATCACCATCGAGAGGTCCACAACCGAGGCTGAACCGGGTGCCGACATTACGGAGGCGCCTGGCGAGATCTCGGAAGAGGACATCTCGCGCCAGCAGGCTGCTGTTGAAGCCAAGCGAGCCGAGCTCGCTAAACAGCAGAAGCAGCTCACCGCAGCTCGTCGGGCCCACCGCAAGCAGCAGGCCCAAAGCAAGGCTAAGGTCTCTTCCGACTCTGACTCCCCGGTCAGCGGTAGGAGGAGCCCTCGTTCGGAGGACAGGAATCCACGGGAGTCGGATTCCAGTCCTGAGGTACCGGCGCAGCCACCCAAGGTTCAGCGCCGGAAAAAGAAAAATGGAGCGAAAGCGTCTCGGCAGAGCCCACGCCCCCCACCAAGCCGAGGGGTAAGGGCAAACCGAAGACGCCCGCCTCCACCACTACAACCACCACGGTAGCCACCTCGGTTACTGCAGCTTCCACTGCCAGCACCAGCGGGACAAGCGCCAAGTCTTCTACCAAGGCTCCGTCTGGTACTACCACCACCAGCCGAGCCAGCCGTAGGGGAGCAGGCATCTACACGGACAGTGAGGGAAGCGAAAGCGACCCAGAGCTGCCCAAGTCAGCCAAATCTGATTTGGAGTCCATGACAACGTGGGAAGAAATGACCACGGATGTCCCAAAGGACGATAATCAGAAGTGGATGTGGAAGAATGCAGCCGAGGGGTTCAAGGAACGAACTCCCCGCTGCTTCGCAGACTGTGCCTATGACACGGTCCACTACATGTGTCCGGGCGCCGTCAATAAGGACGGTGATAGCGATGACGAGGAGTGGATGAAATCCGGCCCCTCGGATACGCCAGTAGGTAAATTCTACCTCATTTGGATCGACCAGCTGAAATCCAAATTGGGGTCTATCTACAGTTATGAGGCCCGGACAAGAGTCCAGTGGGCAATGACCCAATGGGGACCATCCGGCAACCGCCGAAGGTGCCCATTCGAGTCATGCCAGCTGGCTCTCACGGTCGAAAAGGTGTTCGAGACGAAGCCCTGCTTCGCTCGGCACATAGTGGAGCATCACATGCACCACAAACCCGTGATGATGTGCGTGCTCGGAGACCGTCCGAGCAAGTTATGTGATGGCTCGTTCAACACTCACCGGCGCCGAGACATGGCTCTGCACTTGCAGAAAGCCCATGGTATCGGCCTGGAGAAGACGAGGAAGCGGGCCATCAAGTGCTTCAACGAGCTCCTAGCTAACTGGGCCTCGTTGAGCGTAAAGGACATAAAGGAGCAGGCATTCGAGACCGGATTCTGCTCGTGGAAGAGTGGCAACCTGTTGACCTTCTTCCAGATCAACTTCTCCTCCACAAAGTTCGGGATGCCCAGCGAGGTGCACCTGAAAGTGAAGAAGTGGAGAGGAGATGATAAACGGGAGAAGGCCAAAGCCCGCTCTAAGGGTCCTAACAGAGGCACAGCCACGGCTACTGGTGCTTCCAAAAGGACCCGAGCAGACCGGTCCGTAAGCCCTTCGGGTAACAAGGACCAGCCCAGACCAGCCAACCCAGCTGATCGTCGTGAGTCGGGACAACAGGTCTCGGCTCTGGATATGCCTAGCAACCAGGCCCATAGGACGGTTAGCCAGGCGGCCACCCCGGCCACAACTCCAACACCTGCACCCGCGGAACAATGCCTCTGGCAGCCAGGATGATGGGGACGAACTCTTCGCTCCCCCATCCGGGTATTCGTCTTGGTGGGCTGGAGAGGGATCTTCCGGCAAGCGCCCCACGTATAGTGAGTACGCGGCGAAGTTCCCTGCTATGGGACAGGCTGGACCCGAGTCGCAGGTCCTAACCTCCCTGGGCCGGACCAAGCCCCGTGGTAGAGGCCGTGGTGGGCTGGAGTCCACCCGAGCTTCCTCGGGCGGTGGCCGAGGTCGAGGTAGTGTCACGGTTGAGGGCCCGTCTGCTCCTCCAGCAGGCACCCCGCCTGCCTCAGTGGAGGCCGCCGCGCCCCCACCAGTGATAGTTCCACCAACGGCCCCTCGGGTGCCCGTTATGGAGCTAATCTCCGGAACTTTGTCAGGTCTTCAGGATCCGAACACGTTTGTTGACCACCGCGATGTCCAAACGGCTCAGATCCAGAATGACCTGATGGCGGAATGGCAGGCATTGCACCGCCAGAAGTCGGTCGACTACTGGCGTGTGATGACTGAAGCCACCTTCAATCTGGTTTACGAAATCCAGAGGAGGGAGGAAGAGAAGATCAGGCAGCTGGAAAGGAAGAAAGTCGAGGAGGCTCTCGAATCCCGCCGGCGTCAGCAGATGGAAGCTGAAAAGCTTAAGGAGTTCCACCGCGCTGAGAACGCTGGGTACATTCACAGGTACAAGGAGGCTGACCTCAAATTCTTCCTGGCATTCGGGAAACACCTGGAGGAGTGGGACGGCTTTCCGTCGTCCCTAATCTTCATCCCAGATGCTCCACCGGTCCCAGCTGCTCCGCCAGTTCCGGCAGCTCCCCCACTTCCGGCTGCTCTTTTCGCCCGGACTGCCCCAGCTGCCACGGTTGCTTCACCTGCATCCGAGGCACTGGACAGTCCATCCGCGGTGATGAGCGCCTTGAGTCTGGGGAGCGACACGCCCAGCGAGGCTTCCACACTGCTCTCTGTGAGCAGTTGCAGCAGCTCGGCTCCATCTGCCTCAGTGGAGTCGGCTGAGAAGATGGACACGGATCCGGAAGATCTCTAAGTGTCCATCTGATGGTGTTTTTTTTTTGTACCCGAGGGTAAAAGCATTTAATATGCCAGAGGCACTGATCCTTACACTGGACTCGTTAATCTGGGACGGAACCTGCAGTGAAGATGGACGCTAACCCGAAACACCAAAAGGATTACCACACCATTGTAACCATTGTAACATTGTTACTATCTACCACCATAGGTCGATGGTGCATAAGGCGCCACTTCCTAGTTGTTATTATTAGTTATTTATTACTTTGGGTTATATGCGACGATGCCTCATTATGTACATATTATTTATAATGCCCCTTAATGTTCTGTATTCTATACGAACTGTATATATAGACTTACCTATTTATGTATAATATTACTGTATAAAGTTAACAATAGGTATTTGTTAATTACACCCAACCCTAGGTATAGTCTAGTGGGGGTGGTGTAGGGGCCGGCATCGTTGTATATATATTAGTGCCGTTCATCCGAGAGACGTGTTCTTGTGGTGCTTGTTCCTTCTATGCCAGCTAGGTGTCGCTTTGCTATACCCCGTTGGTACAAGAGGGGGCAGCACCATGCCTCGCGTCCAGCTTCTACTAAGAAGCCGGGCGAGCGGCAGAAGGGGACTGGACCTGGTCCAGTCCAGACGCTCAACATAAACTACTGACCAAAGTGAATAAAGTCCTACCCGAGAGGTAGGGGTTTCTGGGGCTTTGCCCAACCCGAACTACTCGTGTTGTGTTGGTATATCTAGTGGTAAGCGAGCCAAAGAGCCACCCAACATATAAGTCGATACGAACCATTACATAAATATTTAATCCTCAAGCTTATTATTTATCAGGATCAAATGGGTCTATATACGGCCTACGTACTACCCCGTATGCGCAATACACATTCAAGTAATTTTCAAGTCAGTACTGCCCACACCCCCTGAAGCAACACTTTCCTCTGTGCAGCCTATATAAATCATTTTGGGGTCATTTCAACTATCATACAGTGTGTATCTATTGGTGAGGTGTCATTTTAAAAAAAAAAAATTGCGTCTCTACGTGGCCTGGTTGCCCAAACCCAGAGTATCTTGTCTGTGTTAAGGCGCGTGATGGTTCGGCGCGAAATTTCAGGCGGGAAAGAAAAACACCTTCTGCAGTTCAACCAGAACCAGCTACATCCGGGTTCTTCACCGGAAACAAGAAATGAGTGTCTCTGTTGTTTGTTAAACCATATTCAGCAGTTTTTCTCAGCAAATTTATCAGATATTGACCAAAAGGTGAGTGATATTGATCCAAATTTGATGAAATGTTGATTATAAATGCCGATTGACTCATTTGATGTGCCTTTTGTGTACCGAAAGTGTGTAAATATCGAAGAATACATCCCTAACAATCGACCCGGGCAATAATCCAAGCCCGTACGCCATTTTTAAAGTGCTGGGGTACGGGAAAACAATATTGTTAAGGCGCGTGATATATCTTGTAATGCGCGTGATGAAACCATATCTGGCCCCGTAGCTCCCAAAATATTCCCAAATTTATGTGTATTTGAGGTTAATGTGATAGAATAAGGTCTGGGCTTTAATGTTATGCACTTTTTGTCAACCCCTGGCCATTCTGGCTTTCCTCACAAGCTGCAAAGCATTCTTTACAGCACCCCCGCCCATGTTTTCAATCAATTCCGATCAATTTTATAGCTTTTCATTCAGTATTTACACACTTTTATGGCATTGTGATACCTCCTACATGTGTTTGTCATTGTTATATCCTATTAACATGCTGCTAGATTTGGTTATATTGGCACACTGGCCATGATATGATATTCTTGTAGCGATACATCACGGGCCTTAACGAGAACTTGAAAGTAGCTCATGTGTACTCATTTTCGACAAACTTCTAATTCTTTGGTGTTAATATGTCATTTGGGGCTGTTGGCTAATATCCTAACTTAAAAACATGTGGGTTTGGCAGGAATTTATATGATTTTTAGAATAATTTTGTTTCATCACGCGCCTCAACAATAACGCTAATTAGTTAAGATTTGGTACTTCTGCTGCACTCAGGCCCTCCAAAATTTGCCAAAATGTGCCCCCACAGTACCCTTTTAATATAGAATAGTCATTGAGTCATTTATTAAAACTTAAATTTCACTTGGATTTTGGTAGGGGCCTTTTTCACATAGTTTATTCTGTATGGACCACATTTCACTCCCCTGAAGTGTATTCCCTTGCTGTTTTTATTGTAGGGTCCTCTGGTATGATAAATACTCGTTAAACTTAAGTATTACACCTACTTTTAGGCATAAATTTGACAATATTTACAGTTAATTTATACCCCTTCTTTCCAGTGTTCAAGCATGCCGCGCCATAGACGCAAGGAGGATGTTAGCCTGGTCAGTGGGGCCGAAGCCCAGTCCGACTACCTTGACAGGCTGCGACAGGAGTTGGGGGAGGACACGTTCAAGAAGAAGGAAAATGAAGCTGACAGTAAGAAGAAGTGCGATGCACTGAGAAGTGAGGAAGACAAGTCCCGGCAGAAGAGGATGAACGTCTTCGGTGTCCAGAAGATGCGGGCCATCGCGAAGGCAGAGAAAGACGGTGTTCCCCCACCCGCCTGGACTAAGATGAAGCCTTCCAAGGTATGAAAGAGCTATATTTTTATAAATAGGTTACACCTGCGCCCAAGCCGAAGCCTGCAGCCAAGACGCCAGCAGCCAAGACGCCAGCAGCCAAGACGCCAGCAGCCAAGACACCTGGACCCAAGACACCCGCAGCTGCAACCTCCACGAAGGGCAAGGGCCGGGGCAAGACCTCGAGGACACCGTATGGCCATCCACAGAGCAACGGCGCCATGAAGGTGGCACTGTTCGCTCGGTTCCGTCCGACCTACCAGCGGGTTGAGTTGGAGGAAAAGGGAGTGAGTACTGCATTAATGCATCATTACAAAAATATGAAAAAAGTCATGAGTTGTGCCTTATAGGCAAGGTGCATCATTACAAACATTAAAGTAGTAACTCCATATTCCAATTATTCATGTATGTCCTTATATATACGTAGGATACACCAGAGAACCCTCTCCTGCTCTCAGATGAGGAGGGAGGCGCGGTGACACCTCAGGCAGCTGCACCGACAGTGGTGGAGGAGGAGACAGAGGTGGCTGGTCGGTCATGACCTGTCTGAAAGGCTGCATTGCCTGCACCTTCCCCACAGAAGCGGCGCAGCGACAGAGCGAGGCCACACGGTGCTTCCCCACCACCCCCAGACAATGTGGTGCTCATGTCTGACCTTGTGTAAGTATTGGGATAAGTAAATTTTAAAGCAATATTGAATTCTTGTCTCTGAAGAATGTTTTAATCAAAAAATAGAAATAGCTATAGACTTGCTATAATTTATTATGCATATGCCAAGATCCTGCTGATATAGAACAAAAGTATAGATGTATGACTTTCAATGATGCTATTAACTTACAGAGCGACTATTCGCAAAGACGCGATGAAGTGAAATGTAATTATATGAGTAGAATTAATATTAGAATCAATAAGAATAGTTGCTTGTTGAATGTTTCCTTAAATTATTTCCTTGCATGTTGAATTGTTTGACATTCCCTAGCTCCTGCAAAGAATTCTGCATCGTGTCCCAGCAATTGAATGATATAAATCTGAATTCATGATATTGATATGAAAGTTTCAGTCCAGTCCCTCTATGATAACAGATATCTTTTAATATTCCATGTTAAGGCGTGTGATGAAACGCAGATGTTAAATAATATGATATTAATGATTGTTCATTTGTTTGCAGCCCGTGTGCACAGCCTGGGCAGACTTCAACAATGACAACCCCAGCACCACCCACCACACCGACACTGACCACTCCCACAAACCTGATGAACCGGCCAAGGAAGACCAACACACCCAGGACCATCTGCCACTACTACCAACGCGGGTTACTTACCATGGCCCTGGCTGACACACATAGACTGAATGAGGAGTTGCAGGCACAGCTTACCTGTGCTCAGTCAAACGGGCCACCCCCTGCTGTAGCTCCCATGGAGGAGCGCGTTACACAGGAGGGTGCTGAACCCGCTGAAGTGCACATGGAGGAGCGCGTTGCAGCGGCTGCACCGGATGGAGAACCTGCTGTAGCGCACACGGAGGAGCGCGTTGCAGCGGCTGAACCGGATGGAGAACCTGCTGTAGCGCACACGGAGGAGCGCGTTGCAGCGGCTGCACCCGATGGAGAACCTGCTGTAGCACACATGGAGGAGCGCGTTGCAGCGGCTGCACAGGACCTGGTGAATCCAGCTCAGCTGACGGCACATGACAGGAGTGTGAACTTTGCACTCCGGCTTGCTGCCATCGGTCTCTCTTTCAAAGACGAGATGTTCATGACAATGACCTGGGAGGATTTCGAACGGACTCCGAGACTGTCGAGTATGAAGTGTGGAAGAATGTGGACTATGAGTATGTGTCGACAGGCAAGGATGGAACTCAGAAAAAGACTACCATCAAGAAGCTCCGCCCTTGTACAGAGATTGCATCCAAGGCAGACTTTATCAAGAAAACTAGATTGGAGTTCCTCACCATGGCTGCCCATGTCGACCGTGCTCACAACCAACACCGCATCGTACGTGAGCTGCGAGTGAGTATGTCGTTGCTGGAAGTTACCATCCAGATGGACTTTGCAGAAAACTGGATGGTATCATACCCTGATACCCCACAGAGTACATATTACATGAAGGAGCCAGTGACCCTGCACCCTGCAGTCATCCACTACCGTGATGAGGACACTGGCACCACAAACCACCACTCTGTGGCTCTGTGCACCGACGACCAGAAGCACGACACTGGCGCCATCTTGGCGTTTCTCCGCTGCCTGGCAGCATTCATCAGGGAGAACCTGCCACAAGTCAAGGTGGTCCATTATGCTTCTGACTCACCCTCCAGCCAGTATCAAAACATCTTGGTGTTCTCAATACTCGTACGCCACACCGAATTACTTGATGGACAACATGGACCTACTTCGAGACGGGCCATGGAAAGGGCCCCTGCGATGGCGTCGGCGCTGCTGCAGAGCGCAACGCTGATAACATCATTAAAAGCAACAAGGAAGGACATCCCATCATCAATAATGCAGAGGAGATCGCGGCCGAAGGTAACAAACCTTCACTACATCAATGTCCCTCTGCAGGATGTCACCTCCGCCCGCCTCACTCTCGGCTCAGTGGTAGCAGACAAGTCAGTAGAGGGCATCATGAGTGTCCATGCTGCCATGGTCAAACAGGAAGGAAGGTCACTCCCTGTCTGTGACAAATCCTGTTTTGACCCCTGCTGCTGGGTCGACCTTAGGTCCGTGACTGGCTGCTCTGGATAGATTGAGCATGAGATGGGTTTCACCAAGAACAAGAAGCCTCCCCCACCAAAGCAAACATGGCAGAAGAAAACGCGGCCTGCCAGTGTCCCTACTGAGGTGGACGACGCGCATGACAGCACTTCTCCCCTGCAAAAGCAAGCCCTGGTTCAGATGAAAACGCGGCCTGCCAGGGCCTCTGCTGTGGTGAACGGCGACCCTGATTATGATCCTGTTGTGCGCAGCACTGTCTGCAAGCCCACCAGGGACGGCTCACCAGTTGGCGCACTCGAAGTAACCGGGTGCCAACTCCTGCCACGGCTGACAAGGAGAACGTCACCCCGTGTGCCGCACAAAAGCGTGCCGTCGCCGTATCTACAACCAAGCGAGCACGAAAGGATCCAGCGACCTCGACCTTATTTAGCGATCGTTAAGGCACGTGATTAAACAAACTGCTGCCATCTTAAATTTTCTCAGTGATCTAATGTTAATTAAACCATTAATAGACCTATTTGGCTAGTAATTAAAGCCTTGTATGGTATTCCATGACAGATTTTTTTTACCTCAGCGCCGAGTCGAGATTGAAAATAGGTTGAAAAATTCTGAGATTTTACTTTCCAAGCGCCAAGTCACACCCCATATGGGTAGCTATTGTACAGTAATTGGTTTTCTTCAACAGCCCAAAGGGTCTAGTAGCTCTGTCTCCCCCTCGGGCTAATGCCCTCGGGGGAGACAACTCCCTCGTGGTGGATCGACCACCTCTTACAACACAGTCGTTTAGTTCTATCTATTTATTCAACAGCCCAAAGGGTCTAGTATCTTATTAAGATATGAGAGGTTTAAGTGCTTCTATGAGGTGATCTACTTTGTGATTGTGCGTGTTAAGGCGCGTGATGAATCCCGCCTCCGCGGAAGGTCATTTTTGAGGGCAGATCCTTGATAGCATATGGGGGGATTCAACTTATGATGTATTTGGCCCTTTTTGGCTTCTGGGAGCTACAGCAAAATATTCAAAGCCCCATTCTTCTTTATTCTAAACATATTTGATAGAAAACATATAGGGGCTTAAAAAAAGGGCAAATTTGCGTATGTCGGCCTATTATTTTGAGAGATATAGGCCTTCGAAGGTGAAAATTCACCAAAAAATGCCATTTTTTCACCTTTTCCTCTATGTTCAAGGTCATGTATTATATGATAAATCATTTCTAGGACATCCTGATTTACTTTTTCCATGAGGGGACACTCCTAGCTAATATTTCAATATCGTTCGGAGTTGATTGATCTCGTAAATTTTCCGCGGGAAGGCCTACTATGAAAAATGACAGGTTTTCTAACCACCAGGCATATAATAAAAGTAGATTAGCTAGCCTGCTAAAATACTAGCTTTATTCTTATAAATAGCCACCATGAAAGGGGTCCTTATAGGGGTCTATTGGGCAGAAAAAAAATTGGCACTACCTTGGAACCCAACATCACCACAGCCATCAACGTAATTTTCAATTTCGAGAGTGTGACCAACGCTGAACGGTCATTTTCCTCAATTAATCAACAAATACTGGTCATTTCTATAATTATTCTACCCAAGCTATGTCAAAATATGTAGTTTCTCACCACAGAAGCAAAAAAACGAAGAAAGGTTTCACAGGCTGGCCATAAGGGGGGGTTCTTCGTATGTTTCAGCGTTGGTCACACTTTCGCGCCAAAATCAGCGCGGGAAAGAAAAACGACTTCCTGTTAACCGGTGGAAATGACCTAGATCCAGGTGTCTTTGTAAACAACTCAGAGGAACCCAAGCTGTGAAACCAGAGCGGTTTTCTGCAATTTTTCCTCAACTTTCGGGTCAAAAATCAACACAAAGGTAAGGAAATTTGATGAAATTTTCATGAAATGTTGTTGTGGAAGTGTGCAGGGATATGTAGATTGCTTTTTGTGTACTGCAATGATGTAATTTGGTTGCTAGGGGGTAAAAACGATCTGGGAATGAAGTTTCCTAACCGCTACGGCCATTGGCTTGCCCGGGATGAGCGACTAGGCTTGGTCCGGTCCCTCTCCCCGGTAGCTTCAGCGTTGGTCACACTTTGCTCGCATGGCCGAGAACGGTCGAAATAGGTGGAATTTGGTGGGATTTTGCTGTAATTAAAGACTGTATCTGTAGATTAGGGTCTGTACTACATCTTTGAATGGTTTAGCACCCTTTTCCTCCATTTTGAGACAACCCCCGGGCACTTACGAAGCCAGGGTGGCGAAAATCAGCTGAAAAATACATGTTCTTAGGCCCAACACTTGCTTATTTTACAAATTCTCATGGTTTTTGCATGTTAAAAATCCTGAACAGGCCTCCCTCCATTGTTTTATTCTATTTTGCTCATGTTTGAATGGTCAGCTTTCCCTCAGTGCAAGCCTATAGGTATTTAACCCGAAAATGTGACCAACGCTGAAGCCGAGTCAAGTTCGGCCCCACGTTCGCCCATACATATACACCGGAGTAAATTCTAGTCATCATTACTTAGATAGGACTAGTATCTAACCTCTTGGCCACATATATTCACTATTTGACATTTCCCCTCTTCTTTATGGCACATTTTTGAAAGTGTGACCAACGCTGAATCGATAAATTTTGGGCAATAAGGTATGTACGGTACACTTCCACTGCACATATGTCATTTATATTTAGCCATAAGATGGCCCTAAGGTTCCTCTAACTTATAGAAGTACCAACAAGTACATCCTGAATACTTCCTAAAAAAAAAAAATTTTGGTGGTTATATTTTTGGTTTTCACAAGGTGTTTGGTAAGTATTTTTCTGTGTCATGTTTGTATGCGCTCATTTTTTTCTTATACCTATAGGACATCACTAACATCATATAAGTGCCCCATAATGTGTGTTTCCTGCAATTTGTCACTCATTATTTACATTTTTCACCTGGTACCAAAATTCTCAAAATCTATTAAAAATACCAATTTTATATTTTTAGACTAACCTCGGACATTGTATAACATTATATAGACATCGTATATATTTGGAATTATTTTCTGAGGGTTTTTATGTGTTTCTGGCTATATTTTAATCACTATTGGAATGTAACAGGGATGTAATCCAATAAGTTATATTGAGTGTATGGTGGAGTAATCAATATGGTGTCACCGCTTCAGCGTTGGTCACGTTTTCGGGAGTTTGCGAGGGTTCGGTGAAGGCCAAGATAAGTTCCTTGAGTTACTCATAGATGGCCAAGGGTCCTTTTCCTGTATAATAGACCTTCTTAAGATAAAGCAGAGTAATTTTCAAGAGAATATGATGAGTTTTGGTGAACTGAGGGTAAAGTTAAAATTGTGGATCGATTTTCACCAAATTTTACACCTCGCGCTATATTACACAAGACCCATAAATCCAAAAGTTTAGATCCCCGGTTTTTGATTTTTGGTCAACTTAAACTACTATATTGTAGTATTATTGAAACAGCATTTGGTGACAATCCAAGCATTACTCAGTGTGGTATTGATGTTATATCTAAAAACGTGACCAACGCTGAACGATATTCTAAGGGTTTTACGCCATGGGCTATAAAAACTGAACCCCTGGAAGTTGAATCCTGGAACGGACCTTTCTGATAGGGTTTTCAATAAAATAAAGTGTTATTAAGTAATACTGAGTTTGTAAATCTATCAGTCCTGAGCCAGATATGCATAGAAAGTTGAATCCCCCCATATACTAGAAGAGTGGTAAATGATGATTGTTACATGACTAACATGTATTGAAGTTGTATTATATTGATTGACATGCATGTAGTCCAAGTTTTGAGCCACTGACATCAAAGTTAACATTATGTGCAGAAGATTAAAAAAAATCTCAGTCTCCACTTTATAAGATATTGAATAATTTGGGAACTTTTCAAGCCTCAGTTCTAAATTTTGGTATACTTTTGCTAGGGTATTGTACTAGTTAGGACATGACATTTGGTAATGATAGCATACTTTTTGAAGGTGTACTCTTGAAACTAATGTTTTGTTAATGCGCGTGATGAATCGATTTCATTGTTTTATGCTGCGTGCGATAAAAACTGATCCCCTGGGAGTTAATGACTTGAATGACCTTTTCATAAAGCCAAGATATAGGGCTATCAATAAAATAAAGTCTCAAAATGTAATGCTGAGTTTGTCATGTTCACCCCCTGAGCCCCAAAGGTGGGGCAGTTCACAGTAATCACCCATATAGTATAGTCTTTTTGAATCTACACATACCTATTTGGCACATGTACCTCTGTGTCTTTGAACATAATTGGTCATCCCATAAGTATTCTTTGAGTTTAACAACTCTAGTGCAGCTACCACCACTTAAATCTGGATTTGTTTGATACCAGTTGGTATAATCCACATCAGTGCCATCTGACCAAGTCATTGCAGGAGCAGCGCCACTCAGTCCTATCCACGGTCCAGAATTACTCAGAGAACTTGTAATTAATATTTAGTATATCATTTATTTTAGTACATGTTTAAGTCAGAGTGCCATCTCATTATTCATTGGAAAATAAACATTTATTGAATTAAATTCACTTTTGTAAAGTAATGACTTGATAACTATGAAATGCTAAACTGCAAATTGTTTTGACCATGCTTCTTGGCCACACTATATACCATACCATATTTATTGTCTCATGTATAGATGTCTTAATACCTGCTACATGTCTGGGGATACCTACGCAAGCTGAACAACAAAGTCATGCTCCTCACTGCTGTGGATGCTGGCTAGGTGACCACCATCTGCCACACAATGTGACTCAGCTTTTGTCCAAGTCTTACCAGCTGTGTACAACTTGAAACATGATGTTCGATAGGCTATGTATTCAGATAGGTGGGAGCAGATATCTGTGGAATACAATTTCAAATTAATATGGCAATGATAAATTGTTTCAATCTGAGTTTTCATATTTGTGATGATTACTCTTGGTGCTCAAATACCTACAATATCATAATATAGAGTCTGGCTATCCTGAATAAAGTGTTTAAATTGCCTACAAGAGGGTTTTGTGTGCAATTGAAGCTGAAGGTTGCATCCATTAAAAGTGCTAGTAACTAAAACTGATCAGCATGCCACATAATAATTGTGCTCTCTGTGGAGTGGCAAGCCATGATGTCCAATTTCCTGTCCTAAGCCAGAATGGAAAGCAAACATGCACTGAGACTGTTTGCCATACTCATACCTTGAATGCTGGTAATTGGCCACCTCATTCTGTACTCAGGAATATATTGAGGCTGCTAATACATGACTGCATCCATTCCATTAGTAGGCATGCCCAATGGTCCTCATGATGCAACACTGTAAGATACTGAGGTTGCCATATAAGCTTTGCATAGACCTATTCCCACACTATGGGGCATGGTGCAAGAAATATAAATTAATGGTAAACCTGGTAGAAGACCCATCATGCAAGACAGCATATATGTATTATGATGACTAATAAAATTTCATATAGTTACCTTTTAGTGCCAATAGAGAAGTGCATCATTCTGTGGTTTTTATGAATTACCAATGAAGTGGTGGCAAGTCTGCCCACCAGTATTTCCTTGAGCATCTTGCACTGAAAACAAGGAAGTTCCGAAACTAGTCAGTGGTGATGACTTTAAATCCTCAGGTTGACAATACCTAAAACAACTTGTCAGTATGACGACTCTGTACTGTCAGTATTGTCATCTTGATGACTTAAAGTCGTCATTTTGACCACCTAAGGTAGTTGTTTTAGGTATTGGCAAGCTATACACTACTGACTAGTTCCAGGTTTTGATTGTGACTACTTTCCAGCTAGTATCACCCCTAAGGATTACCATGATGCATTCATTAAGGGATTAGTGGGCCTTACTGGGTTAATAATCTGACACAGACATCTAATATAATTGTAACACAATGCTGGCACTCTCCTATGGTGCACAGCAAAGGCTCCGGTGATAATATATAATGTTTAAGCACGCCTGTCTGCTGTGAGCCACCGTGGATATACCCAAACCTGCAACATTACCCACTGTGGCCCAAAACAGACAGGTGCCTAAGAGTGCCATACCCTCAACTATATTATATATATATATATATATATATATATATATATATATATATATATATGGCTCATTCCAAAATGGGGGGATGATACTGGAATTAACTCAGTATTTCTTAATAACATTATATTTTATTGAAAGCCCTATATCTTGGCTTACTAAAAAGTTTCATTCAAGGATCCAACTCCTAACATGTCAGTTTTTATTTCAGATGCCATAAAACCTTCCAAAAAATGTCAAGCATAAGTGAACGAATATAGTTGCAGCATGATTATAACTACTAAATACAGGTCAAACTGCATCATATTTTGTATACAAACTGGTACAATAGGTAAAAGCAAGGCTTGGAAACTCTTGAAATTACATGTTGGCAAACATATTTGAAATGCTGAAAAATCAGGAATTGTTTCTCCCAAATACTAACTTTATCCTAGCTCATTAAAAAAACACTTATATAATACTTATATTAACTGTCCATTGTCTGCAGAGTGTGTACCTCATATAACAATGGCAGTTTGCCTCCTATACAACATCAGTACTGTGTCTTCAGCAACTACTTTGAGACTAATATATAATTCACTCACACTTCACAAAATGCACTCACGCTTCATGTTTCATCAATCTTCACAAGAAAGGCCACAGCTCAGCTATACATCATCAAATACCAATGGGATTGCATAAACAATGAGAAACGAGGTTGTACTACCTATCTAGCATCATTTATACACACATAAGACCCATCTTGACTCACTACTGTGACTTTGAAAGAAAAACAAGCACAAAATTTCTACACTTCTCACAACGTGCGCATACCATGTGGTACAGAAATATATTTTAAAATGCACCAAATACTCGGACAGTTCTATTATGGAATAGAAAGGATACAAACACCATACAAGATGAAAGGTTGACCTCATGGAACTTCAACCATCCAAAAACCTTTGAAAATCTATGCGATTCATTCACGCTTCACATTTCATCTACCTTTAAGAGAACGGAAATAGCTGAGCTATACATGATTATATATACCAATGAGGTTGCATCAACAGTGAATTAAGAGGTAATACTACCTGTCTAGAGTCATTTATATACATATCTTGACTAACTACTAATACTTTGAAAAAAAAATAGTGAAATAGAAATGATAGAAACACCATACAAGATGATAGGTTGACCTGATCACACTTTACCTTTAAACATTCAAAAACCCTACACGCTTCACTCACGCTTCACGTTTTATCAACCCTTACAAGAATTTCCACAGCTTGTTATACTACATCATATACCAATAAGAACACTGAGACAACAAATAAAGAGGTTGTACTACCTATATAAAGTCATTTATACACACATTAGGCCCATCTTTTAATGACTGGTAAAAGACCGTGAAGCGTGAGTGAATGCGGTGAAGTGTGATTGAATTTGGTGTGCATTGAAAATCACTATTATCTTCTGGCTTGGGAATTTATTGAAGTACATAAAAAAGAAGTTCTATGGAGGTTACCCCCCTAGGGTACCTCTTGATTGTATATAATAAAAAAAATTGTGCTCATTGCTAAGAGCCTTGGTGGTCACTTTAAAAAAAAAATCACTCACGCCTCATTGGGTAAAATTCATGTTTGAATGCATATAGAAGATAAATTATGCCCCAGAACCCACCCAAACCATATGGAAGTCTTAGCTATGACCCCTCCACTAAGATATAAAAATTGTATTGGTGGTGTAGAAGTGTTTCCCTTGCTATTATGGGTGAAGTCAAAGAGTTATATGGGTTGACTCTGGTGTTGATTGGCAAAGGGCACCACTCCCTACCACCTGACTGACACAACTGGACTAGGTCGCACAGGTGTACATACCTGAGCAGGCAGGCAGGCAGGCAAAACAGACTCTTGTCGATTTTTTTTTTGTTGATTAATTTTCATCATGGGAGTTACCTGTGACTCTTGTCACGAGTCATACCACGGAAAATTGAGGTTGTGTCCAGTCCTGAAAATTCCCAAACCCGGAATGGGACCCCAAACAGCAAGTGGGACTCATGAAAAGTCAGGCTAATCAAGGTGAGACACCAGTAACCACAGAATCAGCAGACCATGATGAGCCACAACACCCGGGCAGGATGGCGCCTTCACCAGTCAACAAACCCAATCTGCAGAGGAGGTTCAGGGTGAGGACCACCAGGCTTTTATAGATCGGGCACAGGCTCAAATTGATGCAGAAAAATCTAGAGAGAAGGAAATTGAACTGTTGGCCAAATGCAAAGAATTGGAATTAGAAATAGCATCAATAACCATTCCGTGCGTGAAATGCAACACGGAAAATGAGTGTGGAGCAACATGATGGCGGCGTTTGATCCCATCAACCCCAGTACAGATAGGCACAAATTCACACTGCTGTGGGACGAACACCTACCTGGGATTCCAAGAGTAACTCCTCAAAAACAACTCTCAAACGCAACTGGGGTAAACGGCTGATTGTGAGTACTGTTTTTCATCCTGGATCCTGGCAAACCAAGAAATACAAGTCGCTCACCCGTGAAAATCAACTGCTCACCCACAATCATCACCCGGTACTGTCAGCTATCAATAACTTAAACCTGGGGGAGGTAGCAGGGCCTACTAATGTCAGTTCAAGTAGTGTCAGTGCACTTCCAGGTTTATCTACAGATCTGCAATAATTTAATCTACCATTGGGGGAGGTAGCCAGGCCTACACATATCAGTTCCAGTAGTGTTAGTGCAACCCCAACTTGTTTTCAACCTTTAAGTGGTATGCATGTATATATACATACATATATATATATATATATATATATATATATATATATATATATATATATATATATATATATATATATTAGACTAATACAAGGAAGGCATTTCTCAAGATGGTACCAGTAGACTTGTCCAAATCGTAGTGGGATTCCTCACTTCAATGCCATTACAGCCCTGCATCTAGTAATCACTAACGATTGCATGCATGGCTATGACTGACCAACTGAACCCTATGTAATTCCTTTATTATGTGCTGACTAAATAGAGCGGTCATAGTGCATTACATATGATCATGCACTCTAATTGTAAGGGTTTCAAATCTTATTGGCTGTGTTTAGTTGTCATACTAGGAATATGTGTATGGTCAAGTTGTCATATGAGGAATATCATATGACTAGTGGCTATACGGAGTAAGAATATCAAGCTGGTATTATGTATTACAGTTATCACTGGTTTATTCAAGGTTTAGGCAGAACTTACGTATCAGTAATACAAATGTCAATGCACAGGGAATTCACAGACAGTAAATAAGTGTTCCACTCCTATGTTTAATGATGATGATGATGATGATGATGATGATGATGATGATGATGATGATGATGATTGTTCATTGTTGCTGAAACTTTGATGTCCCTGGTGGTACATAGGACACCCCTATCACCAATACAGCGTCCCACTTGTCTTCGTCGGTTTGGCATGTTTAATGGGCCGTATCTGTGCACTTGTAGCTGCGCATGTGTCGAGGGGTAGATGTCAGCTACATGTACACTGTTGCACATGCGCACAGGTTGCGTTGGTGCTCCGAGAGTTCCAAACACTCTTGGTGGCCTAGCTCCCTTAATAATAAGTCTTTTGACACTGGATTAAGACCATGAGATATGTCTTGTACAGGTGCAACTTTACCATGGCCATTATCCGGGCCATGACGTCCGTGAGATGGCGTAAGCACCGTCGGAATCTCACAACATTGTCACCTTTATATCCTATTGTTAGTGTATGGTGGTCAGCAGACTGTGACGGCGGTCTGGATTGTCCTTAAACAATCATATACAGTATTGTCCATGGTCAGTGAACCATGCCTCATATTATATGCATTGATACTATTGAAGTAATTGGGAGTGCTTGAAATACAAATTTTGTGGTAGAGTTTTTCAGTATACCCTGCTGTGAGAATTAGCCTTGTCCGTTAGGTACACAGCCCCATGCAACTCATGTATGTATGGCTGTTTGTTGGATTCATGAGACCACATAGCTTTGATTCCTGTGCCAGTGACTCAATGGTTGACTATGAATAAGAACATGACTGTTCTATACAATCAATTCTAGGGACAAGACTATGAGGCAATTAAGCTGTTTATCACATATTCCAGGCTAACTAACCTTATAACTGATGTCTAAACATTATCTTTAGTCCAACCTAAGTTGGTAATGAAGAGTCCATGTGAAAAATATTTCGGTCACAAGTGTAGATTTTTGGTTATCTTCTTCTCTAACTACTTATGCAAGAGTAACCTAGAAAGCATGAAACAAATGTTTGAGGTGTTGCCAAAGGTAAAAACTCTCATATTTTGTCAGCCTCATATTTCGCACACTAATTTGCTCAAGGAGATCATTCATACACAGGAGCTGGTCAGACTTCAAGAGGGATGGGGTTTATTCTCTATACTGTCAATGTCCTTCTTTGGGCATCCGTTTCATGGGTTGGTATGTGTGTACTTGCATTATGAATAGTTTCAGCACCATGCATTTTTGATCAACTATCTTTGGTTGATTATACTTACTCTGCCTGGCTGCCAATGCTTTATTGTTCTCACTCTGTATTAGATTTCATGTTGTACTATGTGGCATCTGGGAGAGGAATAATGGGAGGTTATTTACATAATCTGCCACAGGTTATGTCTATAAGTTTTGTAGGTTGTAGGTAATAGCTAATCATTTAAAAGCCTCATCTCATCAGGGGTTGAACTCATGATGTTAGGGTTTCAACTCCTTCACTTTGACCACTCAGCCAATGGGAAAGGCTTGCATAAAACAGACTAAAACATATACATAAATGATGATAAATGTTAGGGTTGTCATGAAGATGTGAGGCATAACACCAGTTGTATAATTAGCATAATGATTAACAACCATGAATTCCCACATATAGACCACACCTACCTGTGAGCTATGCTGAGAATTAAACAAAAAAAGATTTAAGCTCCACATGTGACTTGTTCTATAGATTTAAGAACCTTCATAAATGCTACACTCCAAGTTACACGTGATTCTATATTTCATTCAAGGCCTCTGAGTTGCATTAAAACCTTTTTGACTATGAAGGAGTTTATGGTGCATTCAACTAATGGTCCACGAAGACATATTGTATTTAGACAATTGTTAAAATATTGCTCAACTAATTCACCAGAAGCAGGCTACCCCACTGGTCAGTTGTTTCAAGTAATGATTCTTTTTCATGCTGGCTGTATGCATGTGATGCCAGCAGCCGATAATAATATCTACTAAGGAAGCCATAAATGGTTCCTGAACATCTCTCTAACCAGGGAGAGTGCACATTTATACTGATATATTACTGGGTCAGATATTGGCACAGACGCAATAAAATCATAATTTGACGTAGCTTTATACTTTGTAAGGATTCCTGTGTCACTGCTTCACATATGATGATAACAAAACATTTTTTTTCTGTAAGATCAATGTATTTTAGCAGTCATTAGCCAAATATTATTAATAAAATTTCCTTACTTGGTACTGCATGAATCTTTCAGGATGGAGGCCGGGCTTATATTGAGGTGTTATGTAGCTAAGTAAAGCAATTATTGGTAAGCTTCAAGGCCTGCACTGATGCATCATGCCCAAGGATCATGCAAGTCTTGTATACACATGTTCTGCTGAAGATGTTATCAATGATTCTAGCTTGAACATAAAGTCACTCGATATTCAGAGTTTTTGATGTTTTTTTCTCCACACCGTTTTCTTTTTTCAGATATCTGATTTTACATACGTGAAGGGTGCATGGAACATCATGTTTGAAGTTTTCCTCGAATTCTGTAAGCTGGACATTTGCTGAGGCATCCTGTGTGCACTGAAAACATGGAAGATCCGAAACTAGTCAGCGGTGACCACTTTAGGTCCTCAAGTTGACAATACCTAAAACTACAGCTTTAGGTAGTCAAAATGACAAAGGTCGTCATCCTGACAACCTGAGTGAGTTTGAGTTTGAAAAGTGTTTATTGGCCAATAATATCTTAACATATTTAAGCTTTTACAATTATCAGCCGTAGGAGGATACAATCGCTTGATATTAAACAGGTGGTTTCCATGAACAGTCACATATCACTTAATATTCACATATAGTATAGTTCAAAATAATAACAGTTCAGAGTCATATTATTATATCACATAAGTACTTTTTGAACTTTTGTAGATTTTCTGCAGATTGAACATGCACCGGTAGATCATCCCAGATGATGTTACCTCTGTACAATGGACTCGATCTATATAATTCTATTCTAGGTCGATTTACTCTAATTTTTATTCTATCATTACCCCTAAGATGTCTTACTGGGGTTATTATATTCTCCGGTTTTTGTAAATATTTATACATCATACTTGCAAGTACTATCTTCCTTCTAGTCACAAGACTCTTCGCATTGCAAGATGATAATAGGTCAGCAACATGTATATCCTGTGGTACTAGAATCTTTTTACAGGCTCTCAAACAATGATTTTGTATGACATCTAAGTGGTCTACTAACGTAGCAGGTCCACTCTCCAAAATATAACTACAGTATTCTAACAAAGGAATAATCATTGTCTTGTAGATTTTAAGACTTGTATCTGTGTCCAGGTATTTAACAATATTTCTCAGTTGTTTCAGTTTGGCAATACCCATTGAATCCATCTTCTTACAATGTTGTTTAAAGTTTAAATCAAAATCGATTATAACACCCAAGTAGTTGAAATGCTCGACACATGCCAATTTTATATTGTTCATGGTAATATTGTATTTAGTAATACGTTGCATGATTGCATGACACCAGAGGACCTTGGTTTTCTTGACATTCATAGTAAGAATATTTTGTCTGCACCACTTCTCAATATTATCCACATCGCTCTGCATTAGTTTACTCATAATCTCAGTATTCTTACCATTCAGTACCAAAGCTACATCGTCTGCATACAGAAAGAATTCACAATTGGTTATTACTTCAGTTATACTATTAATATATATATTGAAAAGCAAAGGGCCCAATACCGTCCCCTGTGCTACTCCACAGTCCAGCACTTTCTCATCTGAAGTGATGTCATTTTCTACGGTTACTTGTTTTCTATTATATAAAAAAACATTCCAACCATTTTAGGCATTTATTATCGCAACCAATGCATTGAAGTTTCCTCAACATTATATCTAAATTCACAGTATTAAAAGCCTTTTTTAAATCCAAGAACAGTACAAGGGAGTAATCACCTCTATTTCTAGCTTCTATTAAATATTGTATTAACCCAAAAGTTGCATCTACAGTCGATCTGTTAGGTATGAAACCGTATTGTCTCTCACTAATTACATTCTTATCAATAATATAATTCATCAACTGGGTGTGTATCAGTTTTTCTGTCAACTTAGAGAATATATTTGTCATCGTTATGGGTCTCCAATTAGATACATCTGATAAATTCCCACTTTTGGGTAATGGGACTATTTGTCCCAATTTCATAATGTCTGGCAACACTCCAGTACCAATAGAGTCATTTACCAGGTTTTGTAATATATATGGTTTGTGACATAGTAGACTTTTTATAACAATACAGGGTATGTCTTTAATACATGAGCTCTTATGTCCTTTTATAGCTTGGGCTATCCTCTTACATTGGTTTGCAGTTACTTCTTTCAGCTTCATAGCAGTATCATTTATTAATCTGTTTGGAATGTATTCCGTACCAACTATTTGACTAGCTAGGTCTGCACCTATATCTATATAGTAATCGTTTACAAAGTTGGCAGTATTTTGATGTTCAATAACATTTCCGCCAGAATCCTTCAAACACATTGTTGATTTAGAACTTTGTCCCTTCCAGACTCCATTCAAGACCTTCCAGAATCGTCTTGGGTCCTTACTATACCTGACAAGAAGATTTGTGGTTACATTTTTCTTCTTAATGACCAGTTTTTTATTAATATTTTTTTGTATCTGTCTGGCTCTGGCTAACGCTGTGTTTACTACATTTGGTCTACATTTCTTAGCTTTATTAAAAAATCTCTTTTTTACAGTTATCATACGGCGTATGTCTTCATAAAAAAACAAATCATTCTCTCTTACAACACGAGTTTTTACACAGTGATTTATATTTAAGTATCCATTAATATTATTTATTATAAATTCATACTTGTCATTTACATTCATGTCGTTCCGTGTCAGGATATCCCAGTCTAAATTATCCATTCCATTCAAAAAGTCTCGCTCAGAGAATTGTCTCATGTCTCTATTACGTAGCAGCAAAGCTTTAGGCTTAGTAATTCTTTGTTTCTTTCTTATAACATATAACATGATCACCGCATACGTTATCAAGAACACCATAAGTTTTGACATATTCACAGTTTGTATAAAAATGGTCCAGGGTGGATTTCCCAAATGGATGATAGTAGGTTGAAGGGGTATACAAATATTTAAGGCCAGTATGTCTTAAAAAATTTGACATCCTTTTAAATTTTATGCAGTTTCTGGCTCTACTGTTAACATTTAAATCTCCCATAATCCAACATTCATTGTGGCGGACATTAGTATGTCCCATACATGCTGTTAAAAAGTTATAACATTCCAGAACTTTCCCTTTGGGAGGGCGGTATACAATACAAAAAATTTTACTTTTATGACCTGGATATTTCAATTTTATACATAGGCATTCAATGTGTTTATTTACTGTTGTGAATTCTTGTATAACTTCTATATATGGAACAAATTCATTTCTAACATAACATGCTACTCCACCTCTTTTACCTCTATGTCGATCATTTCTAATCAGTGTCATATTATTTATACGTAGATGGTTACTTGAGATTGATGTCTTCAGTCATGTTTCAGTGATACCTATTAAATCAAAGCCTTGTAAATCTGTACTAATAAAGTTGTATTTGTCACGTAGACTCTGAGCATTCATTGCTAGGTATTTTAAACCTGTCTCGGAGACTACCTCCTGAGGGCTCTTACCCGTATTTTAGTATACAACTGTTCCACCTGCCACTACCAACCACAAATAGGCATATTTTTAACATATTTACAAGTGCTAAGCAGATACAGAGTTGTCAATATGACGACTCTGTATGATCAGTATTGTCATCCAGGATGACGACCTAAAGTTGTCATTTTGACTACCTAAATCTATAGTTTTAGGTATCGTCAACTTGAGGACCTAAAGTGGTGACCGCTGACTAGTTTCGGATCTTCCATGTTTTCAGTGTGGCAGTGGGAGTCACCTAGCCAGCATCCACAGCAGTGAGGAACAGGCATTTATTGTCGATCATCGGTAGGTATACAAGATGACAAGCTTAGATATAACATTTGGCTAATTGAAGTGTTCATATGATAATATTAATTATGGACGAGGCTTGTTTCTACCATGCAAATGTTTCACCACTAATTACTATACTATACCACATGCAGGTGTCCTCGGTCACCAGGGAGCCACCTTTGGTTTGGGCAGCTATGCTTTTCCCCATTGATTGAGTTGTCTTTCAATTATTTCTAGTCCGGTTGCTGCTGTTCTAAGTCGGGTGAGGTTTTCTGAGAAGATGTCTTCTAGACTAGATTTGAATTAGCAATTCAATCGTACACTGTATTTCACAAAACATGAATGTATAAAGTCACATAAATAAGGTATAGAAGCTAATAGTTGTGCTATGATCACTTCATATTATGGGCTAATTCATTATATTTAATCTAATTCCCAATTTGGCATACTAGTAATGGTTCCCCATGGATAGGCCTAACTGGTACAATTCCCACCATGACATGGTCAGATGGCACAGATGTGAACTATGTGGACTGGGCTCCATCAGAACCTAGTCGGCATTCTGTTAGCTGCGCAAGGTTAAAACAACCCCAATCATACATGTGGATAGATGTATCATGTGAGGTTCCCGGAAAATACATATGTCATAAAGGTGAAGATGTTTTTTACACCCATTACATGCCTAAGCCAGTAACAGTGCCCAACATATCAAATTGAATGCAGTGTGAGGCATTCATATACAAAAATCCATCTCTTCCCTTTATAGAATAACCGATTGAAGAATGTTTTACTGATTCGTATACCTTACATATGACTCTCATAATATATATGCATATACTGACAGGTAAACCACAAATGGCATCATCTCACAGTGGTAAAAGTTATTAATAACAATATTGATGAATCTGTTCATTATCATTTGTAAACTGGATGAATAACTGTAACACGCACACACACATTTATGACCTACAGCTCAATGGCGAGACCTCAAACCATGTCTCCACCTACTGACAACTACAAGAGGCTGGTTTATGTGCCTTTTATTGTTTTATCACTCCAACTATGGTGTCAGTATTTCAAGAATCAGAAATAGGTTTATCAAGATCTTATTATGGTTTTGGGCTCTCTCATCTCATATTTGTACAACGACTTGAAACATTTGATGCTGGATCAGGCGAGATCAAGCAAAAATATGTTGTTCTTGGATACATGCACCTCATGCTTTGACCTTTAACTTCCAACTGATAATTGTCTAGCAGTAAGCTTTTTGATAGATATTCCCTGATAAAGCTGGGGGTCGCACAAGAGAGTTATAGGTCTCACAGAGGTATTTACCTCCATCCTCACCCATGATGAAGTGTGCACATTGGGCATCCTGCTGACACCTGGAATTAAACACAAACCAATCAACCAAGTTATAAACCTCAATATATCTGACCACCAAGCTGTTTACCTAACTAAAAAGAAAATCAAGGTTAGGGTAGAGGAAAATACCTTTTGGTCATTCCTACATTAAATATGATGTCAATACCCTCAGATCTGATTTAGATGGTTACAGCTGGGAGATATTTGATGCATCTGATGATCCAAATGTGCTTTAGGATGTCCTTTGGGTATTCGGGTTAGCGTCCATCCTCGCTGCAGGTTACGTTCCAGGTATCAGGAGTCCAGCGTAAGGAACAGTGCCTCTGGCATACTAAATGCATTTACCCTCGGGTACAAGAAGACACCAACAGATGGACACTCAAAGATCTTCCGGATCTGTGTCCATCTTCTCAGCCGGCTCCACTGAGGCAGATGGAGCCGAGCTGCTACAGCTGCTCGTAGAGAGCGCCGCTGAAGCCTCGCTGGGAGTCTCGCTCCCCAAGCTCAAGGCCCTCATCACTGCGGATGGACTGTCCATTGCCTCGGATGCTGATGCAGCAACCGTGGCAGTTGGGACAGCCCGGGTGTTCCAAGTGGGGGGCGGGAGCAGGAGAGCTGCCGGAATCGGCGGAGCAGCCGGGACCGGTGGAGTGGCCGGAACCGGTGGAGTAGCCGGGACCGTTGGGGCATTCGGTGGTACATCTGGTGCGAAGATAAGAGACGACGGTAAGCCGTCCCACTCCTCCAGATGTTTCCCGAATGCCAGGAAAAACTTGAGGTCAGCCTCCTTAAACCGATGGATGTATCTGGAGTTTTCAGCTTCGTGAAACTCTTTAAGCTTTTCGGCTTCCTTCTGCTTCCGCCGGCAGGACTCGAGGGCTTCCTCGACCTTCTTCCTTTCCAGCTCCCTTATTTTCTCTTCCTCCCGCCTCTGGATCTCGTAGACCAGATTGACGGTGGCTTCAGTCATCACACGCCAGTAGTCAACAGACTGCTGGCGGTGCAATGCCTGCCATTCTGCCATCAGGTCATTCTGGATCTGAACCGTTCGGACATCGCGGTGGTCGACGAACGTATTCGGATCCTGAAGACCTGACAGGGTACCGGAGATCAGTTCCATTAGGGGTACCCGAGGGCCCGTCGGTGGAACTATCACTGGTGGTGGCGCGGGGGCCTCCACTGAGACAGGCGGGGTGCCTGTTGGAGGAGCAGACGGGCCCTCCACCGTGATGCCTCCTCGGCCTCGGCCACCACCCGGGGAGCCTCGGGTGGACTCCAGCCCACCGCGGCCTCTACCACGGGTTTTGGCCCGGCCCAAGGAGGTAAGGACCTGCGACTCGGGTCCAGCCGGTCCCATTGAAGGGAACTTCGCCGCGTACTCGCTGTACGTGGGGCGCTTGCCGGAGGATCCCTCTCCAGCCCACCAAGTGGAATACCCGGATGGGGGAGCGAAGAGTTCGCCCCCATCATCCAGGCCGCCAGAGGCTTCGCCCAGGCGTTGTTCCGCGGGTGCAGGTGTGGAGGTGGCTGGAGTCGCCGGTGCGGTCGCCTGGCTACCCGACCTGCGGGCCTGGTTGCCAGGCATATCCAGAGCCGAGACTTGTTGTCCCGACTCGCGACGATCAGCTGGGTTGGCTGGTCTGGGCTGGTCCTTGCCACCCGAAGGGCTCACGGACCGGTCTGCTCGGGTCCTCTTGGAAGCAGTAGTCGTGACTGTGCCTCCGTTTGGACCTTTAGAGCGGGCTTTGGCCTTCTCTCGCTTGTCGTCTCCTCGCCACTTTTTCACCTTCAGGTGCACCTCACTTGGCATCCCGAATTTCGTGGACGAGGAGTTCGTCTGGAAGTACGTCAGCAAGTTGCCGCTCTTCCACGAGCAGAATCCGGTCTCGAATGCCTGCTCTTTCACTTCTTTAATGCTCAGCGCGGACCAATTAGCAAGGAGCTCGCTGAAGCACTTGATGGCTTGTTTCCTGGTTTTCTCCAGGCCGATGCCATGGGCCTTCTGCAAGTGCAGAGCCATGTCTCGGCGCCGGTGAGTGCTGAACGAGCCATCACAATGTTTACTCGGGCGGTCCCCGAGCACACACATCATCACAGGCTTGTGATGCATATGGTATTCGACGATGTGCCGAGCGAAGCGGGGCTTCGTCTCGAACACCTTCTCACCCGTGAGAGCCAGCTGGCAAGACTCGAACGGGCACCTTCGGCGGTTGCCGGTTGGTCCCCATTGAGTCATTGCCCACTGGACTTTCGTCCGGGCCTCGTAGCTATAGACTGAGCCTAATTTGGACTTGAGCTGGTCAATCCAAATCAGGTAGAACTTGCCTACTGGCGTATCCGAGGGGCCGGACTTCATCCACTCCTCGTCATCGCTGTCACCGTCCTTATTGACGGCGCTCGGACACATGTAGTGGACTGTGTCGTAAGCACAGTCCGCGAA
This sequence comes from Acholoe squamosa, assembly GCA_949317995.1. Lineage (NCBI taxonomy): Eukaryota > Metazoa > Annelida > Polychaeta > Phyllodocida > Polynoidae > Acholoe > Acholoe squamosa. The sequence continues at coordinate 5,592,275 of OX439036.1, read as the reverse complement.
GCAGCGGGGAGTCCGTTCCTTGAACCCCTCGGCTGCATTCTTCCACATCCACTTCTGATTGTCGTCCTTGGGAACATCCGTGGTCATTTCTTCCCACGTTGTCACGGACTCCAAATCAGATTTGGCAGACTCGGGCAGCTCTGGATCGCTTTCGCTTTCCTCACTGTCCGTGTATATGTTAGCTCCCCTACGGCTGGCTCGGCTGGAGGTGGTAGTACCAGTCGAAGCCTTGGTAGAGGACTTGGCCTTTGCACCCGACGTGCTGGCTGCAGAAGATGCAGTAACCGAGGTGGCTACCGTGGTGGTTGTAGGAGTGGGAGCGGGCGTCTTCGGTTTGCCCTTACCCCTCGGCTTGGTGGGGGGCGTGGGCTCTGCCGGAGACGCTTTCGCTCCATTCTTTTTCTTCCGGCGCACAACCTTAGTCGGTTGGGCCGGAACTTCAGGACTGGAATCCGACTCGCGTCGGCTCCTGTCCACTGTCCGAGGGCTCCTCCTTCCGCTGACCGGGGAGTCAGAGTCGGAAGAGATCTCAGCTTTTTGTTGGGCCTGCTGCTTGCGATGGGCCCGGCGAGCCGCGGTGAGCTCCTTCTGCTGCTTGGCAAGCTCGGCTCGCTTTGCCTCTACAGCAGCCTGCTGGCGCGAGATGTCCTCTTCCGAGATCTCGCCAGGTGCCTCCGGGATGTCGGCAGCTGGGTCGGTCTCGGTTATGGACCTCTCGACGGCGATGCGGACATCCTCAACCTCCAGATCGCTCTCGGTGAGAGGACCCTGAGGCGCAGGTTTACGGGTCAATCGCTTGACCCGGTCGGATTCCACCGACGACAAGGTAACTGTGGAGTCTGTATCCATGTCGGATTCGGACTCCCTTAACTCCGCGGCCTTCTTGATGATGCCCGCAGAGATCAAGACGGCTCGAGCTAAATTCTCGTTAGTCGCCATATTCTCCGCCAACCTCAGATAGTTGCGGAGCCAAGAAACTGGCATGTTGTCAGCCAGCTCGTCACTGCACGAGTCCATTACCAGAGTCTTGAGATCATCTGGTATGGGCTCGGGCACGCCCTCTTCCACCGCCATGGGCCCGCATCCGAACATGGAGGCGTGCATAGGGATGTACGTACCCCAGGAGGTGTACACGATACCTTCCTGGCAATCAACGTGTGCTAGACGTCTGATCTGAGTCCTGAATCCCGGAGGATACATTGGAATGTCCAGGACATCCACTTTGCTACCCGAAGCGGCTGTTGTAGACGGGCGCTCCGGGCGTGGCGGTGGTGGAGGTGGCATTCTCTCCCGGTCGGTTGCCTCGGCCATAGCCGAGAGCGTCCGGGCGGCCTCCTCTGTCGAAGAATCCATAGATTCCTCGACCCGAGACGAGACCTTCGGGTCCTCGTCTTGTTCCAACGGAATGTTGGCAGTTTGACGCGCAGCGTCAATCGTTCCCTGTGCCATGGCACCGGGTCCGACTTCCAAAATAAATTGGCAAGTTTTGTTGGACTCCTCCCGAAGGATTCGTCCAACAGAGAAGGTTTGGTTTAGCTAGGCTAACACGACAGCTACAGGCTGTACAACCGCCGACAAATAACTAGAGCAAAAACGGGTGGCGTCTAACCACCACGAGTCCGCTCTAGTTATGACCAGTATGACGTCAGACCTCTCGTCTCGCGAGATCCCGCCATGGCTATCCGGTGACCTAGTTCCGCGCTTTCCCGCCACACCAGCAGCGCCACCTAGGGAACTAGATCCGAACCAACATTCGACTCGACATGTGAGACGCGGCCTACTACCCGAGTGCTATCGTCTGGAGCTTGGCGGTGTATACAACGCTTCAAAGCGAATGTACCGGTTAATCCGACCGCCACTCACGGGATACAGCCACCCGGGGAGGGCGCGTTCGACATCTCTAGCCGTGGAACGTATGTTGCCTGCCTATGGCGGACAACACGCAGCAGCTCGTTGTGTACTGAGTTAGGTTACAGCAGACCTCAACCGGGGACTGCGTCTAACGCCTTCGGTTAGCATTTTATTTTTCCCGGCTTTACGTACGGCCTTTTCTGGATCTCGCTTAGTCAAAGCGGGACCCTTCCCATACGTAATGCCTTCACTCAGCGAGACTTTCTTCCATTTCTTACGATTAGGTCGTTTCCTGGCCTTCGTCTTCTTTTTTACCATAACCTCGTCTCCCGGCGTCTTTCTCGGCCGGCCTCTAGGGCGCTTCGTCGGTACTACCACGCTCGGTCCACTAGGGACAGATACAGGTGGTTTGTAGCCGAACTCCCTCTCCGCCTCTTCGCGCCCCTTCCAGGGCCGAAGTTTTCTGACATTTGTCTTCCATTTTCTACCCGTCAGGCAGTCCTCTATCATCACCGTGGACTCGGAGATGACACGAACGATTTTAAACGGACCTTCCCAAGGCGTTACGAGCTTCAGCTTATCCAGCGGCTCGTAGTACCTTAGTACTTTGTCCCCAACATTAAAACGAATTCGTTTAGCATTGGTGTCATAGCCCACCTTCTGCCACTTCGCACTCTTCAGCAGTTCTTTCCGAACGGCCTCGTATGCCTGTTTGAACCGGTCCCTTAATGACTCTACAAACAGCACCGTGCAGGGCGCCTCCGGGTCTATTCCAACCACTCCATACACTAAGTCGGCGGGCATTATGATGTCCTCGCCGAACACTAGCATGTTTGGGGTGCAGTTAGTTGATGAATGGACAGTGTTGTTGTAGGCATGTACTACAAACTCGCACTGTTCATCCCAGTCATCCTGGTGGGTATTAACCAGGGGCTTTAGTACTTGTATGAGGGTTCTATTGAAGCGCTCTACCTGCCCATCCGACTGTGGTCGGTACGGGTTTGTTCGGGTCTTACAAATGGCTAGGTAATGGCACATTTCCTGCCAAAGTTCTGACTCGAACTCCCTTCCTTGGTCACTGTGCATCATAAGGGGAACACCCAAATGCAGCACCCAGCCTTTCACAAATGCCTCCGCGCATGTGGCGGCTTTGTGGTTAGGAAGGGGGAACACCCGAGTGTACTTAGTATAATAGTCGGTTACGACCATCATACAAGTATTGTCTCGCGGCGTCGTCTTAATCCCACTGATGATGTCTATCGCTACTCGAGCGAATCTGACACCAAACAATTCCTGTGATAAGGGTTGCTTACCCAGGCCGGGTCCCGGTTTGTTTTTACAACAATCCGGGCAAGTGGCGATCCACCGGAGCAGGTCGCCTCTCATACCGGGCCAGTAGTAACGCCTTTGTAGACGCTCTATTGACCTCTTCTTACCGAAATGGCCACTCGTTTGGTGGCCATGGCAATAATACATGATATCCCTCCTCATCGGGGCGGGTATCACTATTTGCAACAGCCTACCGTTGGTGGGAGTTGTCTTCCACCTACATAGTATGCCGTCTCGGATCTCTAGCTTGGTCCATTGAGCTAGCAATCGCCTTGCTTCCCTATCCTCCAGGGAAACTAGAGGCCTTGCCGGTTTAATACCTGACCGTAGGTATTCCATTATGCGCGCAGTGGTGGGGTCTGACTGTTGAAACTTCTTGATGGTCTCCGAGGACCAATCGAGATAGCTGCATACAGCCTCCTCCCAGGGGATACGGGGGGTGGTATAATTAAATACCAGCCCGGCTACCACAGCATTGTGGGCCCCGCAGTCTTCACATGTGGCATTTTGGCACCTTCGGATAGGCCGTCTTGACAAGGCATCCGCATTGATGTGTTTAGCACCGGGTCGGTGCTCTATTTGTTTATGCTCTAATCCGAATTCGGATAGGTGAGCTAACCAACGTCCAATCATCCCCTCGGCGTCCTTAAAGTTAAGGAGCCACCTAAGAGACGAATGGTCTGTTCTTAAAGTAAAGTCACTTCCCCAAAGGAAATGCTTGAACTTCTTCGTATACACCACCACAGCGAGGAGTTCTCGCTTGGTGGTACAATAATTTCGCTGTGTCTTGCTTAACGTGTTGCTAGCAAATGCTATTGGCACTTCGACTCCCTCTTGGACCTGAGAGAGAGCTGCCCCAATCGCATCATTGCTCACATCGGTGTCTAAGATGAAATGTCCCTCGGGAGTGGGATATTTCAACACGGGTGTATTCCTAAATAAATCTTTTATTTTATTAAAAGACTCTTCTTGCTCGCTGGTCCATGGGAATGGGTCCCGTGCCCTACCCGGGGTCCAGTGAGCTAAGCACTGCATGGGGAAGCTGACACGAGAGTAATTCGGTATGAAATCACGATAATAGGAACAAAATCCTAAAAATGATCTCACCTCCTTAGCACTCGTGGGTCTTTCCCAATTTTCTACAGCTTCTAATTTTTCCGGATCCGCACTCACCCCGTTAGGAGTAATGATCCTTCCCAAGTATGTAATGGTTTTCTTAAACAAATTACATTTCTTGGGTTTAAGTTTAAGACCGTTTGATAGTATCCGGTCGAGGACTAATTGCAGATTCGCCAGGCATTCCTTGAATGACCTGCCGAACACGACCACATCATCCAAGTAAACCAGGCATTTCTTCCACAAAAGGTCACTCAGTAAGGATTCCATCATAGCCTCGAATGTAGCGGGGGCGTTACACAATCCGAAGGGTAAGACATTATACTCGAACAGCCCCATATGACTGGAGAATGCTGTCTTCTCCTTGTCATTGGGGTGCATTGGTATTTGCCAATATCCGGACTGTAAATCCAAGGTACAGAACCATTGGTTTCCGCCCAAGCTATCTAAAGTCTCGTCTATCCTTGGTAAAGGATACGAGTTCTTCTTTGTTATACCGTTCAATTTCCGGTAGTCGACACAAAAGCGGATTGTACCGTCTTTCTTAGTAGTCATACAAACAGGGCTGGACCAGGGACTCGAGCTGGGCACGATTACCCCTAGGTCCAACTGTTTTTGTATTTGCTCTTCACAAATTAACTTCTTCTTGAGAGGAAGTCTACGATACGGGATTTTAAAAGGTTTCTCGTTGCCCACATCTATGGTGTGCAACACCTTATCGGATCTACCCACCGGGCCTCCTTCCCTACCAAAAGCACCTTCGTACTTTTGTAGAAGTCTCGCTAGGCAATCCTTATCGTCAGTATTCTTTAAATCGGACTGATCAATCAGCTTTTGGAATTCTTCATCCATGGGATGCTGACTAACTGGGTTTAGTGGTTTGTTAAATTTAGCCTCGGCGACATGTTCTACCGAACTCATCCTTCCAACACTGTCGCCTCGCCTCAAATAAACCACCGAACCACTTCGGTTAGTTATGGGTAATACAGACCAAGCTGCATTAGCCACTAATGTATCCACTGAGTCTAACCCGATGCTTGACAAATACACCGTGTCGGGTTCATAGACTCCAGTTTCATTCCTTTGAGCCATGGACCCGCCACAAAGGACATCGCAAGTGGTACCCGGTGGGATCTTCACCGTATGTATCACTGATGCGACCGAAGACACCTGTCTCAATACGCATTGGACATGCAAGCCATACGGGCTCCGTATACCCATCGTACCGTCCCTCGGGTCCAAGACGGCCCCGTATAAGCTTGCAAAATCCAATCCGAGGATTCCGTCATCACTAACCTCTGCTATAGTTGGCGAAAGAACAAATTCTTTGCCTCCTATACGGATAGGCATAAACGTCCTACCAAATGTACGCATACTGCTTCCGTCGGCCGTGCAAGCATTTACCCCCGTTTTGAGGTTCTCATGGCTGCCGGCCACCGAATCGAAGAATCTTTTGGACACACATGAATGACTAGCTCCAGTATCCACTAAGAATTCCCCCACCCGGCCTTCCACAGATATGGGTACATACCACCGTCTCCCCCCTAAAGGCGAGGGGTTACTGGTAAACTGGTGAAAGTCTCCCGAATCACCAAGATTCAATCCGAGTCCTCTCAGGAATTCCAGACACGGATGACTTGGGGGAAGGCGTGTCCCACACACTCGAATCAACTCTTTGATCCATCCTTCCTCTCCCCTAGTGCGGCCACTCGCCTCCATATGATCGCTCCTGCACATATCAACACTAGGGTCCCTGGCCCCGGCCGAGGTGCAGGGGTGCGCACCCACAGCCACCCGGCCTCCAGGTGTAATTGACTCGAAATCTTCCACCGGGACACCCCCGGTAGCATTTTGGCATTCGTTCCCACTCGGGGCTATGTCAGATGCCGTTGACACAACCCCCACTAGTTTTCCACATCTGTGGAATCCGTAGCATTCTCCCTTCCTACGCCGTCGTCTTCGGCTTCATAGAAGGCAGCCATTACCGGCTTAGTAGCGGTACATTCAGATGAGTAGTGTCCCATGCGCTGGCACCTGAAACACTTAACCGTTCGGCGATCCACCCGGGGTCTTTGCCGATTGGCTTGGATGGCATCTGTAATTTTCTTACACATGTCTTCCAGAAGTTTGGTCATGTCCGGGGACTGACTCTTTGCTTTGTCAGCGCTTACAGTGGGCTTGACCGCCTTCTCGACAGCCTTCGGGTCACTCTTGACCTCGGATGAAGGTCTAGAGTCCCTTGGTTTATTGAAAGATTTCCTGGGAATATACTTCCTACCTGAAGTATTCTTCCTTAATTGCATCGAACAGAAGGTGCCGTCTTCCTGTTCGATATCAATCAACTCGAAGTCGTCTGAGGGAGTATTTACCTCAGACTGCTGGGTCACCGATGCCAGGGGTACCAAGCCGCTGGCATTAGGTATGTCCCCAGCTAACATAGCTCGCTTCTTCACGGCCATATCTATACCATTAAATATGCCGTGTAGTGTTATGCCTTCTTTCCAGGCATCCCTCGCTGCTAATTGTTCATCTCGGTCTTTTAGACCCTTGACGAATTGTGTGATCAAATCGTTCATATACCAGTCCTGGTTTTCAGTACCGGGTCTGGCCTTACTTAGCAGGGCATGGAGTTCCATACCGTATGCTCTGAAAGCTTCATTCGGCTTCTGTGTGCGTTTCTTAAAACGGACCATCGGGTCCTCCTTGACCATGTTGCATAACAGTCCACTAGCAGTTTCTACTAACTGCTCAAAACTCCCAACGAGGCCGTACCAGGTTCGCCATTGCTCTACAGCCATGCGACCCGGCCCGCCTTTCAGACATCTCACCAGATGTGGCTTGGCCTCGTATGGGGTCCATCCATTACAATTCATCACATCGATGAAATCTTCAAACCACTCTTTCCATGGCCGAGTACCGTCATATTCTCTAGGAATAACGGCTACCCTTCGGGCAGAATTGTGAGCATACATCAATCTAGTGCATTGCTGTTTGCTCCATTCAATCGCCTTGGTTTCATTCAAGGTTCGATTGCCCCCTATACCACCGAAGCTCGAATTGCCCGGTGGAGGCGGTGGTGGAGGTTGTGTATACGTCCACTGTGTACCACTGTGGTTCGTATAGCTCGCACCACCCTGGTTGGGGCCGGTACCCGAGGTACCGCTATAGCCTGTGGCACCCGAAGCACCGCCCCCCCCTTGCGCACCTTGGTAACCGCCGTCGGATGGCTGGTTTCCCGTTGACTGGCTGCCATCGTTCGATGGATTGGGTTGGGTGTTGTCATTACCAACACCCAGCCCCGGGTCGTTACTCGGATCCACATGAATGTGGAATCCACTGGTCTCCGCACTACTATCGGAAGCCTCTCTAGGGGTATAGTCCGGGTCCAGGTTGTGGACTATGGGCACTTCACTTATCCGGACTCTACTAGTTCGGCCATGCTTATCCTGGGTTCTGATGTAAACGCCCCCTTGATCTACATTCCGCGAAGCATTATCATTTACAAAAGGATTATACTGCGGATTCTTCGGTGTAGAACAGGAGACTGGGTCGCCCTGTTTCACGAACGTCGAGTTCGGGTTTGTATCCCTACTCGCCAGAGGGGCATGCGTTTGCTCTTGCTCCTGTAAATAACTCTCCATAGCAGACTTATTTATTGTGAGGGTAGCTACGTCTGTAGTCAGGTTTCGCTGTTCCTCCCTTAGCTGTGCGTTTTCTGCCAAGATTTCGGATCGAATCTTTTCATTTTCCGCCACAGCTCGGTTTCTTTCTTCTTGGGCGATAATTGCCTCTCGCTTAAAAGTATCCTTAAGTAGGCGGTACTTTTCACCCTTCTCTTTCTGAGACTTGTTATATTCACTGGTCTCCTTCCTGATCTCGGCTTGTTCCGAGACCATCTTGGCTTCTGTCTCAGCCTTCCGGAGTTGAAGTTTCTTAAGCTTCTCCTCCATTGTGTGCAACTCCGTTTGTAATTTATTTACATCCCGAGCCTTAGCAACCTCCTCGGCCCTAGCCTTGTTGATTGCTCTAAGTTTACTGGCTTCCTCGATTTCCAACTCAGCCAGCCTTTTTTCTTTTTCCTGTGCGTCTCTCTCCTTCCGCTCCAACTGATGGGATACGGAGGATAGACGATATTTGAGGTCGGATTCTTTTAGAATCGCCTCCTGCTCAACGGATCGTAATTTTCCGATCCGAGACTTAGCTTCCTCTTCTATTTTGGATTGGGCTAACATGAATTGTTCATGTTGCCTCTTAGCCTGCAACTCTACCTGTTCCTTGGCTTTCAAATAGGCCTGGGTATTTTTATACCCGGGACCCATCCGACGTCCGTAGATAGACTTGCGACTGCCTCCAGGGTTAAACATGGAGTCAGACAAGCCTTCGTCTAGAGATCGGCCTAGGTGATGCCTTTCCGAGCTTTTCGGTCCGGTACCACTAGGCTTATTTTTTGCTTTCGCGCCTGGGACTATTGCGTCCCTTATGGTTTTGCCATCGTCGCTGTCATGATCCGACGATGTCATTAGTGGGGCTACTTCGTTTCCACCACCTGGTGCTGAACCCTGGGGGGTTGCAGTACGCTGCATAGGGCTTTGTGCAATTGGTGTACCCAAGCCGCTAGCCGAGCCCGTTGGTACCATAGGACCTAGCTGGCGTCTGCTAGTTATAACTTGGGACCAATCGCTCAAGTCTAAAGTTGGGGGTCTTAACACACCCCTAAACAATCCGGTATCCGGTACTCCTGTTTGGGGTGTAGCCAGATACAATTTTACGATGCCATCTCTGGTGGCATTGTCCATCAGGTCGGGTGTAGAAAAAATATTTCGTACACCCTCCTGATTAAACATTTGTTGTTGACCGGGTTTCCAGTCTAACAACAGATGCTGGGATGTGTAATCATCCTCTTCGAATCCCTCTAGCCCAGGGCTGGGGGGATCCGCTTCGGGTTTCCCGAGGCTTTCGGCCAATGTGGCCGCGCACCACCCCCGAACCAACTGGTCACGGCACCAGTGTAATAGTTCGTATCGACTTATATGTTGGGTGGCTCTTTGGCTCGCTTACCACTAGATGTACCAACACAACACGAATAGTTCGGGTTGGGCAAAGCCCCAGAAACCCCTACCTCTCGGGTAGGACTTTATTAGATCTCTTTGATAACAAAGTACTAGCGTCTGGACTGGACCATGTCCAGTCCCCTTCTGCCGCTCGTCCGGCTCCTAAGTAGGAGCTGGACGCGAGGCATGGTGCTGCCCCCTCTTGTACCAACGAGGTATCGCAAAGCGACACCTAGCTAGCATAGAAGGAACAAGCACCACACGAACACGTCTCTCGGATGAACGGCACTAATATACATACAATGATGCCGGCCCCTACACTATACATGCCATGAATCATTCAAAAGATGTTTGTATACACTAACCTCGGCATGATCTTAGTTGAGGTTGCCGACCAGTTTTTAGCAACCAGAATTGTGAAAATCGTGACTACTTTTTAGGACCAATATTTTCTGTGGTTAGTAACCTAACCAGAGATATGCCCCTTACCTCTGTCAGCAATAAAGATAAATCTTGGCAAAAAATCACATGTTTTCACCAAAATAAATACCAGTTTCAAAATTTAAAAAAAAAATAGATACTTAGTGGTAACCTCCTGGAAAACAACATTCAACAGGATTTACCATTATTGAGAAATATACCCTCATCTTTATATAGTATGTCTCCAAAAGTTTATTGGCGAAGATTATATGCATTGGGAAAACAGTCACTGTGATACTTCAGAACTATATCCATAAACATGTATCCCCTCACCACCAAGTTATCACTAATTATCCCATTACTTACATGTCTGGGTTACTCACCTACGAGCACATTCCATTACTGACTTCACAGACTGAACCATTGATGGTGCTGCTCCGGAGTCCACACTTATGCCAAGTGAAGTCTTTGTGAAACACACTTGCTGTTCAAACGGACCTATAAGCAGGAATAATAATATTTTCTGATGCCACATTTCTAACCTTGTATAAAGTAGATCCTAAATATGATGATATATCAATGAGTTTAGCACATTCAGAAAGGACCAGGCAAATGATAACAATCAGGCTATGACACTTTAAAGGGTTGTGGAGCTGACTTACCAACTTTGCAGACATAGGCATAAAGGTTTGAACAAATACGGTCTGCCCAAAGAAATAGGAGAGATGATACCATTCTGACACAGGCGACACCCGGTTCATTAGGGTCATTGAAATTCCATGCATCATAATCCATTTTTGTCTTGTCCGACCAGGCCATAGTAGAAGCAGTACCAGTCAACCCTATCCAGATATTTGAGGAGCTTGACCTATATATACATTTAACAGAATATTTGAGATTCCTGATTGCCTCAAAATACTTATGCCCAAAATGCAAACAATTTTGCTGGTGTATTTAAATAAACATAGACATTAGTTTGCTGCATTTATGTAGACCTACAATTCCCAAGACTTACCCAAATTTCACTACAAAGTCCTGTTCCTCACTGCTGTGGATGCTGGCTAGGTGACCTCCATCTGCCACACAGGATGCCTCAGCATCTGCCCAGGACTTAGGGCTGGTGTAGAGCTTATAACAAAACGATTTGTAATCAGTATATCCAGAATACTCTGAGCAGACACCTAAAGAAAGAAACAAAGAAAGAACCTGTAGACACACACAGAATATGAACTTAAGACATACTATTTGATTATTCTATCATGGCCTATGTTTGGCAGAAGTATGAGGCAGGGAGTGTAGTGACATATTTATCGGGTAAAATACATACATACATACATGGACTCAATGGGAACAGTTGAATATGACTTTTGATTATCTATCCTAAAGAGCCCTGTGTGTCCATTTTCAGATTTAGCCCTTTAAGAAACATGAATGTATTAGGGCACCATCGCCATGGTGAGTCAACAGAACGTAATCAGGTCCCATCGACACTGGACTCATACGACATGGCTAGCTCCCAGGGCATCCTCAAGACTCAAGACACCCTTGGTACTAGAAAATGGCAACACCCTCATATTTCACTGCCACAAAAACACCAGGGAAATCATAACTGAAATGTGATTTTTATGTTTAGTTTTAGAAATATCTGATTTATATGAACTAATAGATACAAAGCTCATCTAGTCAAATCTGCAAGATCTAAGGTACCCTATCTTGATATACCATGTCCCCCATGCACCCTTGCTGGTAGAATATGGCAAGATCACCAACAAACCAAAAGAAAATATACTCCAGTAAACTCCCACAGCAGCATACACATGCATGAGTATGTGTACTAGTGCTTTGCCTAAGAAGCCACTATAATATAGCTCATAAACTTTGTGTACTGACTTAGAGAAAAAGCTGTGAAAAATGCTCCCATGACAGGTATAGTCTAAGGGGGAGGGGGTAGGTGGGGGGGTGATGCAGGTCCTTAGCAGTTCTTAACACATGACATCCTGTCTTTCCACCAGTTGCTGAGACCTGGTAATTGAGACAACTCATATTTGAACAAGGGTAATGTTAATATTTTGTTCAATTTGATGATGAGAACTCAGCCTGTGGCATCTAGGCAAAGATATCGCTCAATTTTCACACATTTAGAAATATAAGCCTAATCTATTTATTATATATTGGATAAACAATTTCAAACAAAATATATTCAGTCAGTAGTCTTTATCTCTTTGAAACTTAAAACATCATCATTGCCATTTCCATTAGTTTCTAACAACCATTTCTCATTTTTTTTATGTTAAAGTTTGTCATGAGAGATCTTGAGGCATATGAATGAAACTAACATTCATTCTCTATGCACTTTTGGGATACTATAATTTCATGCAACATAATGAGAACAGATCACAATAATTTTGTCCATATAGGGTGTGTAACCTTGTATACATAGACAAAGGTTCACAAGTAGTGGGTATGACTGAGGGTTATTCCATGAGGTGAAGCCGAGCGGAATAACCCTCAGTCAGACCAACTAAGAGTGTACCTTTGTATTTATTTCATGGTATTATTGATAGATGTTTGCTAAAATACATTACTCTCCCCCGAAAAGTATATTTCTATATGATCATATGAACATTTTACATACTGTTCAAGGCTATACCGTGGCGGTGTGGAATGGGGAGCCCCTAGTTTAAGCAGATGGGTCTGCCATATCCCACTGTATTTGCCAGGAAATTAAAAGATTATACAATTTTTATGAGTTGAGAATGGATCCATGCTGGGAAAAGTTGAGAGGGTTATCTTAGCACTCACCTCTTGCTCCAGCAGGCAGACATATTGTATAACATATGAGTAAGAGTAGAGACCTCATCTTGCCCGCTGATATGTCCCTGGTCTATGAACAGTTAGCTGTTGTAAAGTTTGTTATGGCCACACATACCTGGGTAAGTGTAGAACATTGATCTTCATAATGCATTTGTATGAAGGGAGTAACAGTCTGACACTAATTTGTAGTCAGCCAACATGCCAGTCTGCCATGTGCAACCAGAATGACTCATTAGTACATTAGTATTTCTTTCGGTGTCAATATTCTATTTATCCATGTATTTGCTTGCCTAGAGGTGGTGGCATTTTGCCTGCCATTCTGTTTGGGTAATGTAACCACTGACTCCTATATAGTCATAGCCGTCCAATCAATATGTCATATGCCTATATGATGGGCTCTTTAGGACTATTAGCAGTACACAATATAGCATCAATACAGTTAATCACTAGCTGGAAATACTAAGAGTAGAATCTCCATGGTTTATTACTCCACATATTATACATATAACCACAACAGTTGCCCGGGAATATTGAATTTGCTCCTGAGGATGCTGACTGAATATCTGTGCCTTTGAACTCTGATGCAGGAAAAGAGAGACCAGGAGATTCTTTACAAAGCTTGCCAAATGATATTGAGTATATGCCGCTACGGTTGGAAACAACATAGTCATTATAAATGATTATACCACGATTTCTGGGTTACTCAGTGCTTTTTGGTGGATATTCCCATCCACATATTAATGGAATATAGCATAAATATGGCCGCACAAGGGTGGTATATTGACGAATATTGCACGAGGCCGTTAGAACATAGCCACGAGAAGACTTTTTGTAAAAGCAAGTGATAAGGCCCGGGTCAGCGCTCTGCGCGAAGCCATTGTTTTTGTTCCTTGCCGGGAGAGGTACCGCTGTGTATACAGTCACTTTTCATATAGAATCCAACCATGACAAGTTTTCAAATTAAAACATACATATCCTTAGACACTGTAGATCAGTACTCCATGCTTGATATGTCAGATATCTTCAAAATAAATAAGAATCCATTGATTTTCCAAACCGGTCCGAAATTTTCGGCGTCTTCCTCGTACGACGAGCAGTTGACCTATATCTACATCCGGGCCACTGACACACTTTCGCCGGACAAGGAGGCGGGTGGGAATGGCCAGACCGCGACCCGCATATGTTGGGAAAATCAATGGATTCTTATTTATATCGAAGAAAATGGAGAAAATTAGCACGCATTCCTCTTCTATGGATCAAATACTTCTTGGGATTTCAATATTATAATATGACAGGCTTGGAATCAAGACGAAAAGTGAGTGTGAAAATGCCGTACCTCTCCGGTCAAGGTCTTCCGTTCAGTGTGGCGCTATGGCTAAGGCCTTCGCCTACCACCACTGCGGCCGGGGTTCAATCCTTGTACGAGTTTGGACGATTTTTCACATTGAAACAATGGCGAGACCTCGAAAAAGTATATCCAAAAATCCCAAAAATGCACATGTGCGTATATGCTCTCATAATGCACTGGTAGGAGAGGGCATAACAGTAAGCCAGGTGGCCGAATAGTGGTATAACTGTCGATATTGCACACCCTGTAGGTTGTAACATCAATTTTGTAAGGCGTGAGGTTATCCATGGATAACCTGTGCCCGGTGCGGGTTATCCATGGATTACCGCACGCCTCTCATGTCCCTCCATGTCATATGTTACATGTTAAAACCTACGAAATATTCCAGGCCAGGGTAGGGATCGAACCTGAAGTCTCACATCCCAAATCCAACTCCCTATGCACTGCTCCACAGGGACTGACGAGAAATGCTCGGTTCGAACCACGTCTGGATATGATACAAAGCCCTGTGCGCTGTAGCTGTCCGCTGCCAGGCGACGAGGTGTATTATACACAAACATAACCACAAGACACATTCAAAGGAGGAGACGCGGTGGTCTAGCAGTTAGCGCATTGCGCTCAGCCGTTAGAGGTACGTGGATCGAGCCCAGGTCCGGGCGCATCTTTTTTTCGCCGTGTGCGCTGTCGCTGTCCGCTGCTGGGTGAAGAGGTGTATGTACCAATTGTGTACAAACACTATTTTTTGCTGTGTGCACCTAACACGGTCCGGGCATATCTTTTTTTCGCCGTGTGCGCTGTATTATACACAAACATAACTGCAAGACGCATTCAAAGCAAGCCCACACCGGGGCTGTCGCTGTCCGCTGCGGGGTGCCAAGTTGTATGTACTGATCGTGTACACACAATGGCTGGCTTCGAGTCCCGGGGAGGGAAATAATTTTTGTTTTTAACTTGAATTTATTGGTATTCTGTTGATTATTTATTGGTTTTGTGGTATAAAATAAGTAGTCAATGGATAATTCATGACAAGTGTGTGTTAGCAAAGGCTAATTACCCTTCACTAACACACACTCGTCATGAATTGTCCATTGATTACTTGTTCAATAAAAAAAAACTGGGTGTTCATATTGGTTTTAATAGTGTTAAATTTCGAAATAAGGCACTTCTGGTGTGGTATGGAACTTGTTCTGTTACAGAAGTACACATAAATCTGTAATGTCCTCTTATAGGTATATTTTTCATTTAAACTGTATGCTGTGATCTAGGACATGTTGCTCTTAAATACATACATCTCATGCTTTGAACTTTAAAGCTGGGACAAGATCTGAAGTATATAGGTTTTCCAATTTCTGCATATCTATCATCACCCCACTTGTGAAAGTGTCCTGCCAAAATCTCAGTCTTTTCAGTGCATTCTAATCCTGTCAAATTCAAGTATATATGTGTGTAGAAATAAAATGCTTCCAGCATTTTATTCATGTCAACAAGCAGTCTTGATTGTACCAGCACAGTGGCTCCATCTGAAGCCATAAAGCAGAGTATTCTATGATGGTGGTGAATTCAATTTGGATGCCTGGCATCAGAGCAGACATCACTCAGTGCTGCCACCATGAGGCTATGACCAGAACTAATCAACCAAGTGGTTTCTCCTCCCACCAAAGAGGATAGACCAGCTGAAACTAAAGTCCAATGATGTGCACATAATGAGCCATACCGTTCCATAATAAGTGGCACCCTATGACTTGGGAATCGGTATATAATCCTCTGAAATACATACCAGATAACACTAAATTAGCTTTTATACCAGCTTTAACTTCCAACTGATAATTGTGTAGTAGTCAGTTTTTTGGTAGATATTTCCTGGTATAACTGATGCTGGAGGTATGTACAAGGAGTTGTAGGTCTCACAGAGGTGTTTTTTCTTTATCATCACTCATGATGATGTGCACACATTGGGCATAATGCTTACACCTGGAATTAAACACAAACCAATCAACCACATCATTGTTCTGTAATCACCAAAATGAATACAGTTTTCGAAATTCAAAAAAGAAAACTAGATTTACTTAGTGGTAACTTCCTGTAAACAGCATTGGAAACCTCCTGTAAATAGCATTAGACAGGATTTAGCATTATTAAGAAATGTACCCTCCTCTGCATAATAAGTCATCCCCCAATGGCCTTAAAGTATTATTGAAAAATTATATGCATTGGGAAAACAGTCACTGTGATAATATAGAACCATATCCATAAACATGTATCCCCTCACCACCAAGTTATCACTAATTATCCCATTACTTACATGTCTGGGTTACTCACCTACGAGCACATTCCATTACTGACTTCACAGACTGAACCATTGATGGTGCTGCTCCGGAGTCCACACTTATGCCAAGTGAAGTCTTTGTGAAACACACTTGCTGTTCAAACGGACCTATAGAATCAGTAACAGTCAGCCCTATCTAGATATTTGAGGAGATTGACCTCTTATACATTTAACAGAATATTTAAAATTCCTGATTACCTCAAAACACCTATGCCAAAAATGTAAAATAAAAAATGTTGTTTCTATATACATATTGTTAATACAAACTAGTTTGCTGCATGCATGTAGTTCTATTATTCCCAAGAAACTAACACAAGTTTAACTACAAAGTCCTGTTCCTCCCTGCTGTGGATACTGGCAAGATGACCTCCATCTGCCACACAGGATGCCTCAGCTTCTGCTCAGGTCTTACAGCTGGTGCAGAGCTTATAACAGGAGGTTCTGATGTTGGTGCACATGTTTCAGAATTATCTGAGCAGACACCTAAAGAAAGAAAGGAAATCTGTAGACACACACAGAATATGAACATTTTAAATGGTACTATTGGATTATTCCATCATGGCCTGTGGCTGGTAGAAGTGTGAAGTAGGAAGTATAGTGACATAATCATACATGTATACACAGACACAGTTGCACAGTACAGTCAATACAAAAACTCGTGGGACTGAGGTCATTGCTGTCAAAATCTCTGCCGGGCCTGTAGAAAGACAGGACTGCAGGACTGAATGTGTGTCCGTAATCTTTGTACCTTGGGCTATAGTTTTGTTTTCATGGCTAGCAATTATTAGGGTTTTTTACAGCCTAGAACAAAGCCATTACTGTGAAAGGGGTAAATGATTAAAATAATTAGTTGATTATTGTTTTTCATCATTTTTTCTTGACAATAATGATCTTGAGGAATCCGGTCTCGCTATAGTCAGTCTGGGCCTGCAGAACAATAAGATTTGCAGGCCTGAATGGCCTATGGGGTAAAAGACTTTTTGTATCTATAGACTGCAGTGGGAACAGTTGGATATGATCTTTTGATTATCTATCCTAAAGAGCCCTGTGTGTCCATTTTCAGACTTAAACCTTTAAGAACCATGAATGTATTAGGGCGCCATGACTATTTGTCCTCATGATGTGCTGGTCAGTCAACAGACCATAATTGAGGCAGCTCACCTTTGAACAAGGGTTAATGTTAGTTTTTGTTCAATTTAATGATGAGAACTCAGCTTGTGACATGTAGGCAAAGAAATCGATCATTTTTTGCACATGTAGAAGTTAAAGCTTAATCCTTTTAATTGGCTAAATAATTTCAAACAAAATATATTCAGCCAGTACTCTTTATTTCTTTAAAGCTTCTCCATCACTTAAAACAGCATCATTGCAATTTCTAGTTTCTAACACCCATTACTCTTTTTTCATTAATGTTTGTCAAGAGAGATTAATCTTCCGGGTAGTGTTCCTGTGGATCTCTCCATTTCACCACCTTCAACTGGGGAGTTTAGGTCTACGTTTGGACCATTTCCCCTACTGGGCTCAGCTCAGTCATTGCTGACTGCGCATACCCTTGGAACTACTGGTCACGGCACTAGTGTAGTGGTTCGTCTTTTTCGTTAGATGTCAAATCATAACGAATAGAGAAGAAGTTTTCGGGTAGGCAACCAAGTGTTTTATTCTGACCTTAATTAGATACTATCACAGCCTATAGAGACTACATGCCGGATGGCATTCTACCCGTAGGTAACAGTAGAAGGGTGCTGAGCAGTGGTAGGACCACTACTGGAGAATTACGGTAGGAACTGCCCTTATATAGGGAAAAAGCCCGCGGAACTCAGATCCGTCACATGACCTGCCTTATAAATTTTTCTAAGGCCTATATAATCTTCTGGATCGTTAACAGTGCACAAAAGAATAATGGCAATACAGTTCACCAGTTCGCTGGAAACAATAAGAGTGCAAATTCCAGGGTTTATAGGTCCTCATTACACTGTATTAAAAAAGGCATAATTGGATCGCTGGTCATTTCCCACCGAATATGCCAGAATCAGTGATATAAAGGGAAACTTGAATATATATATGGTCTGTAGGAAAAGTATAGCCTTGTACAGAACTCCTACCAACAACAAAAAGCTATTTCGAAAATGTCTGCCATTTTTTTCTGACTCAACACGCCACTAAAACAAGTATTTCCAATGTAGAATAGGTACAAATACTGCACAATATTGTAGATGCATATTCGTACTATTGCCCCTAATAAAATGATCATTAAAATGCTTGATATATCTTGCTCCGAGTTGGGAGTTCCGAGAGAACATGAGTCACATTGCTATCTTAGTTTTTGACACATCAACATGTCACTAGGCAACGTCATATCACTAGGCAACATCACGTCACTATGCAAGACACTAACCACTATGCGTGAAAAGGGCCCACATTTAGCCATGAAAAGGGCCCACACGTTGCTATGAAAAGGGCCTATATTTTGCCGTAAGACAGGCCCACATTGAAAACATGGAAGATCTGAAACTAGTCAGCGGTGACCACTTTAGGTCCTTAAGTTGACAATACCTAAAACTACAACTTTAGGTAGTTAGAATGACGACTTTAGGTCGTCATCCTGATGACCTAATTCATCAGTATGACGACTCTGTGCTGTCAGTACTCTTGTACCAAACCAGTAAATCTTATACTCCATATCGTAATATCTAACGGTTTAAGTAGACCATAGCAAACCTAGCATGGTATATATATATATATATATATATATATATATATATATATATGTTTAAAACCCATGAATAGTGGGGTGTTTTTACCGTTTCTGACCCACAAAGTGGGGACTCCTTGAGAAGTGGGGGCCTTGAAGTGGGGACTTGCCCACTTTCACACACGGTTTGACCGCCCTGTGCTCAGAGAGTGACAGTAGAGTAATATAACAGTACAGAGAGAGAAACTAACCCTTAGCTGGCAATCTGCTGCAACTCCCATACTCGGGACAGGCTTATTGACAATAAGGGCTGGGTCATTTATTACCAGGGGGGAGGGCATTTGGGAAAGAACCCTTTCAGTGGGGCAAAATCCTAAAGAGGATGTACTGCCTGTTGGCAAACCCTAACCACAGCTTCAGGATTTGCAGAAACGCGTAATCGATGCAGGTACCCTTGTTTTTGTATACAGTACTACCTTGTACCCAGTAACGGTAGACCAACATTTCAAAGAGGGCTTTGAAAATCGCCATGCTAGCCCTCCTTCAGTAGTGAACTAAAAGTCATATATTCTGTGCTCCTCACATGTCATAGCTTATGTAGGCAAAAGTCCCCCCCTCCCACTTGCGCAGGTCAACCACTATACAAACAACTGTAGACTGATCCAACCCATAAGGTGATAGCAGATGGGCCGGACTGGGTCGGCCGATCCTGACGATCTGAAAACCCTCCACCTCCCCTCTTGTACACCTCCCCACTTTGGTCCCCACAATGCTTTATATATAGTATCTGCCCTATGCCCTGCTGCCACCTGGTGGCATATATTGGTCCCCACATTTGTCCCCACTTTGTCCTACACTTTGCTTGAGACCACGAAAGTTATATTTAGGTTCCCTAGAGTAGCAACAATTAACGTGTTAAATTTCAATGCTCTGTGATGATTATTAAAGAAGTCCCCGCTTTCCTGTGGTTTGAGGTAAATCCCCACTTTCCATGTTTTTAAAATATATATATATATATATATATATATATATATGGAACTATATACACTATAGTTATATATAATTAACAACAGCGAGTGATCCGCTACAGGGGAACTACTTGTTGTGCCCAACAATACATTGACTCATTCCAGTTACCATGGCAAAGTTACCCCCTGCTATATAAGGTAACGTTTTCAAATATCTCGCCAGTCAGACTGAACAACTCACTTAGTGCACAACACCCCTAAGCTGGGGGTTGGCACAAACTTGTCAAATCTTAGGTGTGCCAAGGTTGATTAAGGCCAAAGTGTTTTTCTAACCTGGCAACATTGATCGGCGAAATTCTGGGCAAAATGGGGAAAAGACAAAAAAAACACATTCTCCCCAGGCGGTTCATTAGGTCGAGCAGGGGCTGGTGCCTTCTCTTCCCAATGTTACTGTTCACTGGTAAATTATGATAAAAGTGTAAATGAAAGGGCTGATAAAAAGGGAATTAAAGCATTCGAAACTGTAGAGAACTCGGATATATTGCGCTATCTCAGCTATGATAGCACATTCACTGCCTGGAAACAAGCAAAGACCAGTAAAACCAGTTCAAAAAAAGTTGCCACCTCTAAAAATCCATGTTATGCCTTTAATAGGCCTGAGCGGTGCAAGTTAAACCTGTGCCGGTACAGGCACATTTGCAGTACATGTGAATCTACCAGCCACTCGGCTGACAAACGTTTAAGAACTGACACTGACAAATAGAGTGTTCCCTCTAGGGAGGGTCCTGCTCCTGTTTTAGCTGGCAATGGGGGGGGGGAGTGTTGGTAGACCATCTTATAGAGGATTTTATGCCCACAGTTCAGACAGGGTGCTGTGATATATTGTCATACTAGAGATAATATAAATGTGTAACTTTACCCTCTTGTAGATAGATGGCCACAAGTGGGGTGTAGTCCTATGCCTGATTGACATAGTCAAACCCAGCAGAGTGTTCTTGTGGCAGATGCATAGCAGACTTCAGGAGAGTTGGACTGGAGATGTTGTCACTGAGGTGGTTCTCTGCCTTCATGGAGGACAGAGGCTGGGTTTAAGTAGCCAACCCATGGCTTCCTCCCCCAGACTAGCTGGAGCCAGTGGCAACTGCCATTGCCTTGCCTTAGAGCTGAGTCTTTCATGTCCATAGGGGTACATGGGACGCCCCCATAAGCCTACCGGCCCTCCCATTGTCCCGCTCTGTATTGCATCTTCAGACGCCCGTATCTTGGCTGCCGGTAATTCTAGAGCTTAGGGACTTCGCTTGCGCGGAGGGGGAAGTTGTCTACTGTCACATGCCAGCTAAAGGGGCATCCAGCTGTAATTAGCACTTCTGTGGCGCATCCGGAGCTCAAAACACTCAGGACAGCCTAGCTCCATGAATAATGGGAGTTAAGTGCCCTGATTAAGCCCATGGGGTTCGTCATGGACCAGTGCTTACTGAACTCGGGCCGGGCGGCTTTGGGGAGGGTTGAGAATCGCTCAAAAATCACAATGTGTCACCTTTACCAACCTTTGTCCCCCTATAGCACCCTAGCAGGTACCTGGAGGTTTAATTGATACATAGCTGGTGGTCAGTGAACCGTGAACGCTCATATGGAGTTATATGAATTAATACCTCATTTTCTATGCATTAATACAATCATATGTTACAATTTATGGCATAATGAAAGTGTACATGATAATATTGTCTGCTTCTGACACGAAACAGGTAAGTCTAATACTTCACAGACTACACAGGCTTCATTCAACTCTTTAAGTCAAGAACCGGGCACTCACCCTTTGAGACTAAAGTATCCATGCCGCTTTCTGAATTTTTCTCTTTTATTTGAATGCTGTCATGTAAATCATTTTGCTCCATCAATGCATTAAGCAGAGACAATGTTAGGAGAGTTGATATGGAGCACTTATCTAGCACTACTAGGTGACATCACCAGTTCTTCATCATTGTCTCATGATGACAAGACCTGAAGGGTTTTCATCATGCATCCCTGGCAGTTTATCCCCTAGGACTGTTTTCATGCATTAGGTTCTACATTACACGATTTCTGTGACTGAGGGTGCTTTTCCTGCATATTCTGATACCTGTTGATATTGAACACCATGATGCATGCATCATGACCTTTGTGAGGTGTGCTGACTGTGGCCCCTTGAGTGATATTTAAGGAATAAGACACGAGGAAGTGGAGGGGGCATGCATCTATTCCCAAATAAAGACCTCAGGCTTCACCCTCGATTTTTTTTTAGGGAATAGATGCACATCCCCTCCACTTACGAGTGACCTTATTCCTGTTATAACACAATATCAGAAGATAGTACTGCCATGCATTATTGGGTTATAGATGCACAGCTACCCAGTTATTGCACAGCAGGCCTATTAGAGGTGATGTGCATCTATTGGGCTGCTGTGCATGTATAACCCAATATATGCTCTGCAAGAAAACAAACCTGTCACTCTCCAATCACATCTCTCATCACTATATTCCTACAGTGGGAAGCAGGACTATGCTTGGTTCATTGAATAGATGCACCTAGCATACAACCAACTCAGTGCCATATGTATACATTACTTTCATGATATTAATTCCAGCTCTATAGAGGTCTGAGTATATTATGATAGTATGCTTTACAATAGGACAGCTCATATTCTTAAACCTAATGGATACTCAAACACAGGAAACAAACACAGGAAACACAGGAGACTGTAATACAAATATTGTTTGTCGTCCACAGTTCTGAGTTGTATAGGAATATGCTTCCCACACAGGCATTGAAAACTCTTATTTTTGTTTCTTTTTTTGAGGCATTTGTCTTTTATCATTTAGCATAGTTTGAGTAGCGCGTTGTTTGTAAGCTGTTTCCTTCTTTTAATGTCTTCTTGTGTATCTAGCAGCCTTTTTTGCATTTCTTCCATGTTTCATCTCCATATGCCTTTACTTTGTATTTTACGGTTTTGGTTTCATTTACTCGAAGACCTCTGGCTCTCAGCTACGGTGCTACTGTTTCTTTCTCTGCTGTCAGTTTGATGTTGTGACCCTAACGCTCTGATCTGTATACAATATAAATTAGTCTTAAAGTGTTTGCTCCTCAATAGCAATATGTACATACATATAATATCGAAGTATGGATTTGGACAGCAAGGCAGAGATTTGGTATTCATATTCACCCTAAGGCAGGCAGGAACAAAGTCAACTCCAATATAATCAATATATTTATAAGTCCCTAATGAGGTGGCCAATTACCAGCACTCTAGGTATTAGTATGGCAAATAACCCAGGAGCATGTTTATTTCCTATTCTGGGTAAGGACAGGAAATTGTCATTGTTTACCACTCAATAGAGGTAACAATTATTATGTGACAAATAAAAAAGAAACATGTTTTATGTTACTTCAGGGGTGATGTTCTGGAATGATTCTGTTTATAAGTGCACTGACCTAGTCCTGCAATCTGCCACTTCCAAAAGGCAATTAGTTAAATGCCCTGTCTTAGGTTGCCCTAAGAATAGCCTGTGAAAACTACCCTAAGATACCAGCCAGAATACCAATCTCTCCCAGACAAGCCCTCAGATTGGAAATTAACTGTTTGAGTTTGTTCCACTATAGTTATGTTAGGCTGGATACCTGAAACAAACAATTTTCTTCTCCCCCTAGCACTAATAGCCAGTCTACCCAAGAGGTTGAGCTTTCAGTCCCAATATGTTACACTTATAAGACGTTGCATCTGTGGATGACGTCAAATTGAGCAGAGAAGAGGCATCTTCTATTTGTAGTTGATTTCTTTATATGGGCATCATTATCAAAAGCTGGTAGGTGGGAATTCTCTATTTTTTTTTTCTGTTTTTTTTGTACACATACTGCTAATCATAATTGATAGTACATTTCAGCATCCATGTAATCATCAGCTTCAATTGAACACAAATCACATTGAGGGCCATCTTTTATGTTCAATTGATTTGACTCATTATGCCAGATGATATGTACAGAGATCTTATTCTTTTCATGATATCGACAAATATGTTGCATAGACTTGTCCTTTCATTTTTTCTCAATGACCAGATTTGATATCATGACATTGAAGGTTTTTTGACTACCAATAGCAATTATCATTGATATCAAAACTCAGAAAAATATGCAATAATTCATCATTCCGACACAAATCTGCTCCCACATACCTGGATACAAAGCTTTTGGGACATCATGTTTTAAGATGTTCAGCTCCTACAAGACATGGGTAGCAGCTGAGTCACGTTGTGTGGCAGATGGAGGTCACCTAGCCAGCATCCACAGTAGTGAGGAACAAGACTTTATAGCTGCCCTAGCATAAGTAATCCCTTACCTGTAGCAGTCACTGCAAAACCTATAGCTAACACAAGGTGTGGTGTAGTGTGGACCGGGAGCAAGGTCAAAACAACTTGTGGTTATCATTAATTCATAAAATAGACTTTAATTCAATGAACCTTTTTCCCAGTATATCCAATGAGATTATACTGTGACCTTTGCATTAAAATAAATGAATACATATTTTAATTACTTACATTATTTTAAGTTCTCCGAGTAATTCTGGACCGTGGATAGGACTAAGTGGTACCGCACCTGCCATGGCTTGGTCAGATGGCACTGATGTGGATTATACCAACTGGTATCAAACGAATCCAGATTTAAGTGGTGGTAGCTGCATAAGAACTATTAAAAATATGGGATATTTATGGGATGACCAATTGTGTTCAAATAAACAGAGGTTCATCTGCCGCCTAGGTAAGTGTATATTCAAAGTGAACTCAAAATGAAAATGTGATTAACTCAAATACCTAGTATTGTGCTATCTTTCCAACTAGTTGAACCACCTATGTCATTGTAGGGGCTGTGTAATATATAAACCAAAGTTCTTGGTGTCCTCCTTGTGGATTTGAAAGGTCCAAGCAAATAATCTTTGTCTTATACTTGGGGTACTACAACACTTCCAATCTTTCTAATTATAACTCATTTAATGTAAGGTTTTTGTTTAGACAGTAGACAACAACATACTGCAACTTGGGTAGCAACATGGGTACTTTCATAAAAAAATATCATTTCAAGGTAGAAACGTTTAGAGAAAGAAATGTTTTCCGAAACTTTCAGCAAATGTTTCTTACTTATGAAACTTAAATTAGTATAGGGAAGTTCTCAAGGGCTTTAAAAGAATGAGTAGAAAATGTGATGTTTATTCGACAATTTATTTATTTTTAAATATTTGTCAGACTCACAAAACCAAAAGTAAATAAATCAACAAAAAACGAAGTGGGTTACCCGATGCACAGAAAACACAGTTTCAGGGTTAAATCTACATATTTCAGACATTGCCGATCAGACATGCTCATCATTCCCCATAATACTAGGTGGGGTCCTGGAAATACAGCGGTTGTACCTTTATCTACACACAAGGTGCCTTCAGCTTTGCAATGTGCTCAAAAGTAGGTGCTACAGTTGACAGTGATCCTTTACTCATATTTATTGCCCTGTCTCATATCAAAATTGGCCAGGCTCATGAATGTGGCAGGAATAAAAAAGCAACTAAGAATAACTATAGCTGTATTAATATTTTCCACAGACTGTCCCTCAATCTATTCCAGGTGCAAGCAGGATGTCCAATGTGTGCACTTTATCATGAGTGAAGGTGGAGGTAAATACCTCTGTGAGACCTACAGCTCCTTGTACAGACCTCCAACTGCTACTCCACCTACTGGCAACTACCAGAAGGCTGTCATATTATAGGCGCCTAGTTGTGCACTGACCATCACTGTCCTTGATATATGGACCTCCAGGAAATATGACATGATTTTGTAAATACATTCTCCTCCATCTGTGCTGAAGCACTGTAAGTGGCTCTCTGTCAGTGCACTGTATCACTGATGAGATGGGTACTGACATAACTCTGGTAATGTGATGAGTTGAGGTTGATGTTTTTTTTGTATGTGAAATCTTTTTACAGGTATATTCTAGTATTGAAATGTTCTGCGGACAAAGCTGATTGTGTGTTCTCCTAGAGTTTAGGCACCATAAGGAACCCTTTGCCTACCCTGAATTGCTGGGTTTATCAAATTTGATATAGTTGCCTGTAAAATACTTCATGATAGATATAAAAGACATTTTGCCTACTCTCAACTGTTGTGTAAACAGGTCAAAGGTCATGGACCCAATTACTGGCATTTCTGTGCAAGTTATCAAAATATCTGAATGATCCTAAGTCCAGATTCTGGATAAGAGTAAATGGCTGTAATATGTTTCAAGCTTTGTTTTTGTTATTTATGCTTGTGTGATAGAGCTACAGTCAACATTGCATAGTTTCCATTCCTTTTTTTCATAAATTATACTAGGGTACTTAGTACCTATTTGTTGAAATAATAATACTTAAAATAGTTCTGTTGTTGAACTTTATGAAGGCTGTCTCATGATTTGGGGAGTGACACAGCTTTATTCTATATCGGTTTTACAGCAAGGGCAGTAAGAGGAACCTTTCTAAAATCAAAAACTTAATATTTAAAGAGTTCCCATCTAGCAAGGAGACATTGGGTCAACGTCAGCAATTGTCAGCACCATCGGGTGCAATATTACAACATTGGCAGAACGTTGGCAGACCTACGTCTTATCAATGTTGGCAAAACAACGTTGGACCAACATCGCCAGTACTCTCAATTATTTGCCAATGTTGGTAGAATGTCAGATAATTCCCGTTGTACCAACGTTGGCGTTTTATTGTTGTACCAATATTGATAAATCTTCCATCAGGGAGGAAGTTACAAACATTGACTCAACGTTGGCAAAACAATGTAATTCCAACCTCCACTAGAGGGCAGTGAGGGCTATATGAAGAGATTTGGTTCATGACATCCCTCAAATCTTATCATAGTGACCATTGAATTGCATCTCTTGTGTAATATCGACAGTTTTAAAGCAAGAAATACTCCTTTTATAAAGTATGTGAGGAATGATGTCTAAAAGTTCAAGTGAATAACAAAACATTGCTAACATTTCCATTAGGACACCATTTTGTGGGGAATGATGGATAGACAAGGTCTGAGAGGTAAGATGGCTTTGTATCACTTCTTGGCAAATAAAGCTGAGATTAAGGTGAAAATGACTGTCCCTAAAAAGATGATTCTTGACAGCCATTTCTTCAATAGATCACATTTGGGTAATATTCCTTACTTTACTCTGTTGGCATTTATATAACAACAGGGAGGAAAACAATTGGTCAGCTTGATTACGTTGTACCAACGTCAAATCCCGATGTCAGGTTTTGGCTCCAAATTTGGTTGGGTACACTTTGGCCAAACGCCAAATTCTGACATGTTGGCTAGACGTCTGCCCAATGTTGGCCTAATATCATTTCTTGTTGACGTTGGCTCTACTGTTATTTGGCCAGACAAAAAGCACTTTAGCCAACGTCACAAAAACAACATCAGGCCAATGCCACACAACGTTGAGCCAACGTAAGCCAACATTGCTTGCTAGCTGGGTTGTGACTGGGACAACTTTGCACTTTTGTTCAGCTTTATGCAATAGAATTTGTATTAATTAAATCCCACTTCTACCCCAATAGTCGGTTCCCCTCTTTGGTTTCTAGTACCCAATCACAGAGCAGCAAAACTTGTTTTAAAGACAATCTAACAAGTGAATATGCTTTCAAGATCCTGAAATGTGAGATTTTTGTGTCAATTTTTTTAACTTAGCCTAGTATTTCCAGTGACCAATCTAAACATAATATATGTTTTTTTTTCATTGATCTTAAAGTAATACCAGATTTGATAGTAGGGTTTTTGACTGAATGGCACACCCACAAACTGAATGGCACAGCCACAAGCAAATACTGAGTAGACATGCAAAAGGTTCTTGAGTAATGATATAAAAAAAAATATACAATGCAGTTGGGATCTTATAGCACCAAGAGAGACAGGACAAGGTCACCTTGTATGTATCACTCATGAGATCCTTTTTGAAACAAAGAATGGCCAAAATATGTACAGGCACATCCGTGAGAGGTGTTTGCAAAAGAATGTATGACTTTCATTGAAAAGTAAGAGCAGATTTATAGATGTATGGGGGGGGGGTACATGTATTGAGTTCCTACTATTTTGAAATAAAAAGGTACAAAAATGACTATGTTGCAAAGTATTTTACGTCACAGGTTGTGTAATCATCAACCATGGAGGTGTTTGAGGTTGACCTCCTTTTCCCCAATGGGTTTGTGGTACAGTTGGTAATCACCATGTCCGCCGGAAGGTAGGTGTTTGGTCCATGGTTGCTGCTAAATTTGGAATTTGTTTGATGAGTAAGTTAAAAGGGAAGTTTGCTTGATCTTACAGCATCGTTCAGATCCAGTTTATGGTTGTGCCAGTGGGGGCTATCAGCTGAGGTAGGTGGATGATTTAGAGCAAGTTTACTTTGATAACACGTGTCAATGTTGTTGTTTTGATGCTCACATTATGTGTGGGCGTCCGTGACTGATTGTTGTCATGGTGACGGCCGTCATTTTGATGTTGGGGTTGCTTACTTAAGATAGCGATGAAGCGCAGTGTGTGGTGGGAAAGGGGGTCGGCCAGACGCCACAGCCGGCCCCTATTAAGCAAACACTCATCTAACGCGATGTAAAACGTTGATTGTGGCTAGCTCATAAACTAATCTAGTGGTTATGAGTAGTTAGTTGCTTTTTTACTGTCCCCTGGTGGTCAAAATATGAACCCCAATCCTCAATCTCAGGATCTATGTTAGTATTTGTGTTACAAAAGACTTAAGATCATTCTATTATATATGTTATCGGATGATGATAAAAGCCTGAGATAAGTCTACTTGATGTAGACAAAATATATCCCATTCATTATCCCCTATCTTGATGTATTCACTACCCAAATAATGGCTCAAATTCAAATCTAAGTCTATGTGTCTGGTTTTCTGTGGATTTCTCAAAACAGTTCAATGAAAGTTATGTATCTTAAGGCTATATGAAAGACAAATACAATAGCCCAATATATAATATGAATACAATATAAAGCTGTCGACCTTCAATTTGAAAAGAAATGTGCAATAAAGATGGTTTTATTGACAAAAACAATTTCAGATATTCCCGTGATATCAAGTGAATTTAATGAGATTTCACGTGATCCTGTGATATCACATTATTTTCTGCTCACAGAATCCCATGATATCACTGGAATTATTCACGTGAATCTATGGAAGTGGCACCAGTTCAACATGTGATTTGACTGGTAAATTCATGTGAAATTGTTTCAAGGATAGATATGAAGAAGAAAATCTGTTTGCCAATCTAATTAGCCATGGTTCTTAAAAGAACGATGCACAAACCTAATCAGCTAAAGAATCTATACAAATACTTAACCATACAGACCATATACAAAAGAAAAGTGATAAATGATGATTGTTGCAAGAAGTTCACATATTGAAGATGTTATTTATTGATTTTCATGCTTACCCTACAGGTTTTGTATGGAGACAATAACACCAAAGTAATGATTGGGTGCAACCATTTTTTTTGAAAAGTCTCAATCTATTCTTTATACATATACTAAGGTATAGTACTAGTTAGACCTTGGCATCTAGTAATTCAATAGGGTGAATTTATGGCAAGAGCTATAAAAACTGACCCCCTGGGAGTTGATGACTTGAATAAACCTTTTCACAGAGCCAAAATATAGGGCTATCAATAAAATGAAGTTTTATAATGGAATGCTGACTTTGTCTTCCTGACCCTCTGGGACCTAAATGTGGGAGTTTTGGGAATAATGACCCATATACTGAAGGTTCTGTTACACCCAATTTACTTATAATCACAATGGAAGTGGACTTTCCTTTGAGGTATCATGCATTAATGATGAGCCCCCAGTTGGTCCACAGTCTACTTAGACAATGTATTTGGACAATTGATCCTCAGGTACACAATTCACTGGTGTTGTAAAGTCTGGCTACTTCCCAGGACAACTAATCAAAGGTGCTGCAGACCTGTATGCACACACCCAATAACAGTTTTGTCTAAGGCCAAGAAAACCTTAGAATTCTGCAAGGAAATATTCACCTTCTGAACCTATTTGACTGATCAATTTTGAATAGCACAGCTAATATTGTCAACTAGTCACATATATCGGAATCATATTATTAGATTTACTCAGCTTGATAGATTTCCAATGATGTATAGGAACTGGGCATTGTTAGGGGTTACTAATTTCCTAATGATGGCCAATTGTATTGTATTGTTGCCTTCATAATTAACAAAAATCTCAATCAGGAATCAAACAAGTCAATTTAAAAAAAAACAAAAACAGGTTATTATGCATGACACCTTGGCTAAATCCTATTCACAGTGTGGGGCATTGAGTGAAGCAAATCAGTCTTATTTTTGTCCTGAGCTTGAGGGGAGTTGATCATGCTTGTCCTATGTACTGATTGAGCACTTGAAGAGGTTGATTCAAGAAGAGATGAGGCTTATTGTATGTATCATCAGCGTCCTTATTTGGGCATCTGTTTCTGCAGCTGGTATGCATATTATCTAAACATTCCCACAGTACTTTTTCACCACTTATAGGACTATATAGTTTTACCTGCTTAGAGCTTTCTTTCTATTGTTTTTTTTTCTATTATAGACACCACCCAATTCTCTGATATTACATATTTCAGATATGTGCTCACACCTACCTGGAAACACAGTTCATGGAACATCCTGCTTTAAATTCAATGACATTGCAAAAACTTGGACTGATGCTGAGTCATCCTGTGTGGCAGATGGAGGTCACCTAGCCAGCATCCATAGCAATCAGGAGCAGACATTTGTTTATAGTCTAATGTAGGTATAAAAGTAGGATAAAAATATCTATGGGAAACATAATATATATATATAAATATATATATATATATATATATATATATATATATGCATATTGAAGATGTAATTTATTGATTTTCATGCTTACCCTACAGGTTTTGTATGGAGACAATAACGCCAAAGTAATGATTGGGTGCAACCATTTTGTTGAAAAGTCTCAATCTATTCTTTATACATATACTAAGGTATAGTACTAGTTAGACCTTGGCATCTAGTAATTCAATAGGGTGAATTTATGGCAAGAGCGATAAAAACTGACCCCCTGGGAGTTGATGACTTGAATAAACCTTTTCACAGAGCCAAAATATAGGGCTATCAATAAAATGAAGTTTTATAATGGAATGCTGACTTTGTCTTCCTGACCCTCTGGGACCTAAATGTGGGAGTTTTGGGAATAATGACCCATATACTGAAGGTTCTGTTACACCCAATTTACTTATAATCACAATGGAAGTGGACTTTCCTTTGAGGTATCATGCATTAATGATGAGCATGACATGTGCCCCCAGTTGGTCCACAGTCTACTTAGACAATGTATTTGGACAATTGATCCTCAGGTACACAATTCACTGGTGTTGTAAAGTCTGGCTACTTCCCAGGACAACTAATCAAAGGTGCTGCAGACCTGTATGCACACACCCAATAACAGTTTTGTCTAAGGCCAAGAAAACCTTAGAATTCTGCAAGGAAATATTCACCTTCTGAACCTATTTGACTGATCAATTTTGAATAGCACAGCTAATATTGTCAACTAGTCACATATATCGGAATCATATTATTAGATTTACTCAGCTTGATAGATTTCCAATGATGTATAGGAACTGGGCATTGTTAGGGGTTACTAATTTCCTAATGATGGCCAATTGTATTGTAGGGTTGCCTTCATAATTAACAAAAATCTCAATCAGGAATCAAACAAGTCAATTTAAAAAAAAAAAAACAGGTTATTATGCATGACACCTTGGCTAAATCCTATTCACAGTGTAGGGCATTGAGTGAAGCAAAGCAGTCTTATTTGCATCCTGAGCTTGAGGGGAGTTGATCATGCATGTGCTATGTACTGATTGAGCACTTGAAGAGGTTCATTCAAGAAGAGATGAGGCTTATTGTATGTATCATCAGCGTCCTTATTTGGGCATCTGTTTCTGCAGCTGGTATGCATATTATCTTTTTCACCACTTATAGGACTATATAGTTTTACCTGCTTAGAGCTTTCTTTCTATTGTTTTTTTTTTCTATTATAGACACCACCCAAATCTCTGATATTATATATTTCAGATATCTGCTCACACCTACCTGGATACACAGTTCATGGAACATCCTGCTTTAAATTCAATGACATTGCAAAAACTTGGACTGATGCTGAGTCATCCTGTGTGGCAGATGGAGGTCACCTAGCCAGCATCCATAGCAATCAGGAGCAGGCATTTGTTTCTAGTCTAATGTAGGTATAAAAGTAGGATAAAAATATCTATGGGAAACATAATATATATATATATATATATATATATATATATATATATATATATATATATAATCACACACATATATGTAAATATATATATATATATATATATATATATATATATATATATATATATATGATATGATAAATATATAAACATACATATATATATATATATATATATATATATATATATATATATATATATATATCACATAAGTCTTTTAAGGAACAAAGGAGTGAGTGAGATATGGTTAATGTATGGCTGTGCTATTGAGTTCAGAAAAATACATTATATATCAGTCCAATAGATTAAAGACAATGATACACATGGTAATGTCATATGTGATCATGCCTGATTTACTTTTCATTGATGGGCACATATTAAGAAAAATGCCCAGTCTAATAGATAAAAGCATATGTCTGTATCAATCTAACAACAGAAAAAATGGAAGAGAGGAAGATAAACAAGATGAAAATAGACGGAGGGTCAGAGGAAAGAAAGCCATTAATCATAGGTTCATTCTGTCTTCTATACAGCTAAAAATGGTCATTTTTAGCACATAGATCTTAAAAGCCATTGTGGCATACAATGATTTGAGGAAAAAGAGATTTTTTCCTTCGCTTTTTTAACCTAGCTTACCAAATTTGATTACATTTTCTATTGGTTGTTATATTTATTGTAAGATCATGGACACCTCATGGTGGACCTTGGATAGGACTGATTGGGATCCGTCCCAGCATGGCCTGGTCGGATGGTACAGCTGTGGACTATGATAACTGGGACCAATCTACACCTGAAGCCATACACAGCTGCACCAGAGTACACAAAGACTCATACCTGTGGCGAGACGTCTGGTGCCCCAACACTATGACCTACATATGCCGTGTTGGTGAGTTCATGACTTTGGCATTGATGCCATTGGCAACACCCTCTTCTACAGCAGCCTAAGCAGTGCCCAGACAAGTAACATTCACCGATCTAAATAGCCGGTGCATATGTGCTGATGGGCTGTATTATGATTAACGCTAGCTTGCATAATGTACATTTCAATACGTAGATGGAATATCTCATGATTGGCTTACCAGACCTTGTATCCTACTCCTGACTGTAAGGTTATTTCCTTTAAGTATATACCCACTTGGCAAGAAACGTTTTTTCAACATTTGCAACGTTTTTATAAATGTTTATTTATGTTAAAAAATCTTTTCATAAGAACGTATTTTCCAGTACATGTGTTGACCTTATTTTTAACATTGAAAAAGAGTTTGGCAAACTTAAAAAACAAATGAAAATGTCATTTTAACATTAAAAAACGTTTTTAAGCCAAATGGGTACAACCATATTAACACTGTACATGTTCACTTGTGTTCATTAACATGTGTTAGAGATTCCCTGTGCTCAGATATACCTTCCAAACAGGTCACTCAGAGAAATTAAATATATTTTAGTCAATATAAACATATCTATAATAATTCATCTACACCTTTTGAAATCCTCCCTCAATGTTTCATGCTATACTTGTACAGTAGGGACACTGACCGCTGACAGGAGTGGTGAGGTGGTGGTGTGCGTCAACAGTGATGCCCTGTACTTACAAATACTGGGAATGCACCATATTACCATTGATTCCCCACGTTAGAAAATCAAATCTGGTTCAAGACTGAAGTTATATGGTAGGTGAACAAAGCACCTCTATGTTCCAGATATGACTGTTGATCCAAGGCAAGGTTTTTATACCAAGATACCAGATGGTGTACCTGTGGATGCAGCTGTTGTACCTTCATCTACACAGGAGGTGCAGTCAGTGGATGAATGTGCTCTGAGGTATGTTTATAAACCACCAAAATCCATGTTTTCTTCACTTAGTATCTTTATGTAACAAATAAGTAAATTGAATAATATTAATTCTGAATCACTTGACAAAGCATTATATGTATGTATGGGTCACTCTCAGCAGATTGGTGCAGATCTGATCTGAGATAGTGAAAAATGATATCTAGGAGTTCAGTGTAACCGTTTGGCACATGCAAAAATATATATGTATAGATGGATCTTGTTACACATTTCTTTTTTCTTAAAAATATAAATAAATATTTTTAACAATGGAGTCTTCTTGCCATGTGTGGTTTATAGGTGGCTCCTTGGCCACCTAGGATGCCTACTGATTATATCTTTTTGCCAATTTTCCTTCAACAGAGGATTTATTATTTTACACCATAGGAAACAATTTGGTCAATTTTATGATATTATTTTTAAAAGCATTGTGTTTCATTCTCTTATGAAAAAGTTATGGGTCTCCTAATTATCATTCAGTCCTTTTTCTGGGACTTTGCCTTTTATAAACTTTACAGTTTTTGTGTATGTACCTGGGGTCACTTATGTGGGTTTAAGCATTTTTCACATTTTTGCTTGAAGCCTTTTGTTTGCAAAATGTACAATACCCTGGGTAAATTTTCTAATATTGTTATGTATAACTATAGTTATATTGGTTTACATTCATGCCACAGGTGGTGGTCAAAGAGCCACCCTAAGTGGTCAAAGAGCCACCCAAATGGCCAAAAAGGATATTGTTTTAGAGGGCATGGGATCTGTAATCCTTTATACATTCAATTTGCATTTGTAATTACTTGTGATTATGGTAAAGTCATGGCATTATCATAGCTGACCAAAGAGCCGCCTCAGGTGGTCAAAGAGCACCTAAATGGTCAAATAGGCTCCCAGTAGTCCAAAAGAAAGTCTCAGAATAACTTTTAAAGTCAAAACGAGTGCATAGGCTGTACATTTCATTACATATCTAATTTGCATTCTCAATCATTTATGATTATTGTAAATTCATAGATTTATATCAGCCGGTCAAAGAGCCACCCCAGGTGGTCAAAGAGCCGTCCAAATGGCCAAATAGGCCCCATTAATCTTCAAAACTAAATGTATTTTTCAAAAGTCAGAATGGTTTGTGTAAGCTGTACACATCATTGTACATCTAACTGGTATTCTTAATAATTCATCATTATAGTAATTTTATGCATTTACATCAGGTGGTCAAAGAGCTGCCCAAGTGGTCAAAGAGCCACCCAAGTGGTCAAAGAATTTCCTTAATATTTCTCAGCTTTGTATAATTAACCAACAGACAACGATAGGACCTATCATCCTTATCATAATGAACATAAAGGTTATAGCTAAATACCAAGTGCATTAGAAATATAGAGCAAACTGTCTAAGTGGTCAAAGAGCGACCCATCTGTATGAAGAAAGTAAAACTAGACTTTGGAAGGCCAAGAAAAGAAAATATCATCTCCAACACTAATTTAAAAGATGAACTTAACAAGTTAAGTGTCCCCTTTCTTTGGGAAAAGTACGGGTTAATATGAGAATATTCAAAATCAAGATATTAAAAACGTGAAAAGAAATCAAACAGAGTAAGTGGTCAAAGGTGACCCTTTGTAATGCTTGCATATTACTCTCGGCAGAGCAAAGCATACCTTACTCTGAGATCTAGAATTATTTTACTTGATATATCAGTGCTATAGGAGAAAAGGTTTTCTTTATGCAACATTCAGTAACAAGAAATGCGGTTGTGACCACATAAAAAACGCCTCCCGGTGTTTTTTTAAGCGGTCACAACCTCATTTCTTGCATACGAGGGAATTTAGTTTCAAGGTGAATACATTTTTTCCAAGAAACGTTCCATATATCTATAATGTATCTTATAATCATCTTGTCAAATCGGCAATCTGTCAAACTGTCCATTTGCCGAAATGGCTCACTTCACTAGGTGCCAGTTCACGCTAACTCTTAAAACAGACTGAAAATCGGTGCCCCGCAAAAACAAATATATAGATCTACACTATAGTTCTTGTGGCATTTAAATCAATTTCATTAATAATATGCCTCTATAATTGTGTCCTTAGACATACCTTATTTTAGTACACCATGCTTTGCTTACATGTGCATTGCAGTGGATATAAAGATTTTAGCGTGTGCCAGTTTGGGGATTCTGTATTGTGACACCTCATCACATGGGGGAAATGCAATCACTCAAATGCCCATTCCCAGCTCTGGCTCTGTATAGCCCATCCATATCCATCTCATTATACTGCCACCTGAGCTGCACCAATAGCTTCCCTATGTAGCACACCACCGATGTTACAAAAATAAACACTAATGTAGTTACTCATATCCTCTTTAGAAAAAGGATGAACATTAATATGATGTTTCATTTCAGGAAATACCTCTACAATCTTTTTTGGGTAGGGTTTAGTTGACAATTTTGATGTAAGATTGTGGTAGCCCACTGAACAAGATCCCGAAAATTACTTAGGAATTTTTGGAGTCTCACCTTGTGAATACAACAAGAATAGAGAACATGACTTTCTGCGAAAATTATTCCCCCTCCCCAGGACTCGATGCCAGCCATTGTGTGTACACGATCAGTACATACACCTCCAGCGGACAGCGACTGCGGCCGTCTCGGCTAGCCTTGGCAGCGGCACACGGCGAAAAAAAGTGTTTGTACACGATTAGTACATACACCTCGTCACCCGGCAGCGGACAGCTACAGGGCACACAGCGAAAAAAGAAGAGCCCGGACCGTGTTAGACTAGATCTACACCTCCTCGCCCGGCAGCGGACAGCGACAGCGCACACGGCAAAAAAAGATGCGCCCGGACCGGGGCTCGATCCATGTACCTCTAACGGCTGAGCGCAAAGCGCTAACCGCTAGACCACTTCGTCTCCTTCAATTGTCGGCTTGGCTATGTTTGACAGTAGGGAACAAAAATATACGCCCAGACCGGGACTCGTTCCGCCTACCTCTACTATCTAACCAAGCAAACACGCATCGTCTCTCGTCAGTCCCTGTGGCGCAGTGCATAGGGAGTTGGATTTGGGATGTGAGACTGCAAGTTCGATCCCTACCCTGGCCTGGAAAATTTCATGGGTTTTAATATGTAACATATGACATGTAAGGACATGAGAGGCGTGCTGTTATCCATGGATAACCGTACGGGGTGCAGGTTATCCATGGATAACCGCACGCCTTAGAAAATTGATGTTAAAGAATACAGGGTGTGCAATATCGACAGATATGTAGATGGAAATAGACACCCAAAAGCACTGTGTAATCCAGAAATCGTGGTATAAGGCGGGGTAGGGTTTAGTTGACAATTTTGATGTAAGATTGTGGTAGCCCACTGAACAAGATCCCGAAAATTACTTAGGAATTTTTGGAGTCTCACCTTGTGAATACAACAAGAATAGAGAACATGACTTTCTGCGAAAATTTGTACACGCCATAACATCTTACACTTGAGAAAATTCTCGATTTTCTCAGGAATTTCTTGGGAAAGACTCTGTATATTCCCAGGACAGACTTAGGATATTCCCAGAAACTGGACATGTTTTTTTTTTTCTAGAGTATGTGGTTTATTAATTTATGATCTGTTCCAGGTGTCTCCAGGAATCACAATGTGCACACTTCATAGTGAGTGAAGATGGAAGTAAATACCTCTGTGAGATCTATAGCCAGATGAAGAGGGCTCCAACTGCTGCTGCAATAACTAACAACTATCAGAGGATCATCTAGGTTAGGTGTTGCCAAGGTCTCTTCTCCAGTAACAACTTATTATGAACTTAACATGTGATAGATGCAGGAGTAAGAAATCCTCTACCACTAGCACCGAGGAGAGATTAACATTTTACATATCATAAGATGCTTTTATATTTTCAGGACAGGAAAACAACAATCTAGTCTGGTCTACTTGTAAAGGCTAAATCAATCAAAGTGAATAAATACAACTGCTAATGTAGTATGCTTCTAATTTCCATGTGTATACCCACCATGGGTGTGTACTAGTTACTAAGTTGAGTCTGCATAGTTGCTATTTATATACTAAGGCAGCGCTATTTCTATGCATAGCCATTGGTGACAGAGGTGTCATACTAGTAATTGGCATGATCAAGTTGTCATATGAGAAATATCATATGACTAGTGGTGTATGGAGTAAATACATCAGGCTCATATAAAATAGTGTTATTTCCAGTTATCACTGGTTTATTCAGCTTTAGGCAACATGTAAGAAATATCAATCATACAGTAGTTAGTATGTAGGTAATTTGTACATACAGTAAACATACAGTAATTTATAAATTACAATGTTCAGTTCCACTCCACCTGTGAGGTAATAATAATACAATGTCCAGCATAGTTCTAGGTGGGTTCCCACACCTAGCTCCTGGCCTGCTGCTTAGAGGAATAATGTAATAATGAATAACTTTACCCTCTGGTGGATGTCTTGAGGAAGATAGCCTCTGGCCACTAATGATGGAAACCAATGCCTGTCTAGCATAGTTTCCCCATAGTGCAGTGGTATAGCAGGTAGCAGGAGATGACTGGAGATGTTACCTCTGGAGTGGTTCTTGGTGTTCTGTCTGACTAGGAGTGCAGCCAGGCTATTTGTAGCAAATCTTGGAAAAGCACCTCCAGACTGACTGGAGCCAGTAGCATCTGCCTAACTCTACAATTGTTTGAGGGGAGTCTTTCATGTGTCACAGGGGGACAAAGGACCCCCATGGACGCCGCTGTGTCCCCCTTTGTCTTGGTCGGTTCTGCATCTTCAGACCCTCATAACTCGGTCGTTTATGCGTTTATAACCGCCATTTTGCGCATGCGCAGAGTTGAATAAGCCAAGTTTGTAATGCCCGTTGGATAGGCGCGTAACACCCGCCGGTTTGTCTGTAGGGAACTCGGAGCTCCTTTCAGTCTCCATGGCATAACTTCCTTAATAATGGGAGTTCCGCCTTGATCTTGGGCTCATTCTGACCGTCTAATTATGGGCTTTCCATAAATGCTTTGATATTTGACCTAGGTCGCTCAGGAGTGACCGGAAGGTTATGGCGTCGTGCTTATGTAACCCATTGTTCAGTTATTAGAGTGCTCAGACACTCATGACGGCGTCAGCGGTGCTCAGGCACCCGTGACGGCCGGTTGCATTCACTTACAAGTTATTAATTTGTGCATTGGACCATGAGGTCGCACACTGAGACCCTTATTCTTACTATATTGTGCAGTGAACCATTAGGTCGGAGCCTTCGATGTCATAAACTTTGTCTAACTGACTGTGGCTGGTGTGCAGTGGGGCATGAACGCTCTAATATAAAGTTTGAGCGCTCTTATAGCTCTTAGAACCAACCTATGTATTAATTTCATAGATATTCTTTGATTAATACAATAATATGTTAGAATTTATGGAATAATAAAATGGTATATCATAGAATACTCCCTCTCCCCCGAGAGAATGCAAAACTCCGTCATTTCGCCGAGGGAATGTACAATTTATACAATTTTTACCTTATTTTGGAGTTATATACTGTTTGTAAGAGGATTTGAAGTGATGGGGAGTGCTTCAAATGCAATTTTTGTGGTAGAGCTTTGTCAGTATAAACAATTTTCTCCTGGGTATAAGTACATTTCCGAGTTTTTATATCTTACCATACCTGAGCTTATTTGCTTATGTAACATCAATTTTGGGTACAGTTTTCCATTTTTATGTACAACATACAATTTGGCAAATAGTGTGCCATTTTGGCATTCAATGTTCAATTTAGCGTGCAAATTGAACATAAATGACAATTTTAGTGTGCAAATTTACAATTTCGCGTGTAATTGCGTTCAATTGACAATTTCAGTATGCAAATATATAATTTTTGCGTACATTTGGCAATTTAAGTGTGCAAATATATAATTTTCGCGTATATTTGGCAATTTTAGTGTGCAAATATATAATTTTCGCATATATTTGGCAATTTTAGTGTGCAAATATATAATTTCGCGTACATTTGGCAATTTTAGTGTGCAAATATACAATTTTGCGTATATTTGGCAATTTTAGTGTGCAAATATATAATTTCGCGTGCATTTGGCAATTTTTGGTGTACAAATATATAATTTTTGCGTACATTTGACAGTTTTAGTATGCCAATCTATAATTTTGCGTTCAATTGATAGTTTCTGTATGTACATATATAATTTTGCGTACAGCTTGGATACACATAGAAATGTTGATTTCTAAAAATCTGACTTCAGTGTATGAATTGGGTACAGACATACAGTATAATGTGCAACATACAATTCAAATGTAAATTGGATACAAACTTACATTCTAGTGTGCAAACATACAATTTTTGTGTGCAAATTGGGTACAAGCCTACAATCTGGTGTGCAAACATACAATTTTAGTGTGCAAATTGGGTACAAGCCTACAATCTGGTGTGCAAACATACAATTTTTGGAATTTGAGACAAATTTTTCCGAGGGCCGGAAAAACAAAGTACTTCATGTACAATAGGCTTGTTTGTCTCTGAGTTACTCATTGATTTTGCTATATGGGTGTATGAATTGGCAATTTCGGCAGTGGGCCGCTGCTTAATTGACTTTTCCCCTAGCCTTTTGAGTATGTGTCCCTGAAAGAGATTTATTTGGTGAGTATCTTAAGTAAACATGTTTTATGTCAACAATTTTCTCAACAATTTCTTTTTTTTTTTTTTTTCATTCATTTTTCCAACAATTTTCTTGGATACCTAAAGTGTGTTACTTTAAGTAAACCTTGGCATAGTATACAAGTGCTAGTGGGTACAAAAACTGTCTTAGTTATCTACCTGCATTCATGTATATTAATGTTAGATTTGTACAATTTACAATTTGTAATTTGCAATTTCGCAATTCTGCGCGTATATGCGCGCATTAATCATCGATTTTGTGAGAATACCATAGATTTTCATATTATACATCAACAAGTGGCTGTGTATGTATATATTTTTTTTTTTTCTAATACTTTGATAATTTCATTGACAGTGGAGGTGTGTCAGGAGTGAGATGTGAGTCTCATCCCTGGTGTGCTCATGCAGTGGTGGCACTTGAGGTGTTAGGTGCCAGATTCTGGCATGTGTCTGTGTGAGTGCCTAGCTTGGTGTCAGTGGACAGTTCAGGGTGGGGGGGGGGGTGTGTGTGTGTCCATTTAAGGAGTGTGTGGCTGGTATTGGAGTATCAGTTCCTCTCTGGAAATCACTGCTGTAGCACCATGGCCCATCTACAAGCTCTCTTTGCTTTGCCTGTCCCCCAGGTGATGGAGGTGGGGAGTCCAGTTAGGGCCCTGGTGGAGGCTAACCAGACCATCCATTATGGTTACATAGTGAGGAATTTCAAAGGGGATCATTGAGCATTGTGATGTGTTGATCTGTAATTACTCCTGCCACTATTTCTTAGGCTCAGCCTTGCGGTGGGGGGCCACTGTGGCCCTTCTGACTAGGGCCTTGGGTAATATGGGTTTCTGGCCCATGGACTATAACTTCGGGCCGCGGGAGCGAGTGCTATGGGATTATCTGTTGGCGGCGTCCCTCCTCGATCTTGCGGCATCCAGGGATCCATCCACGGCTGCCGAGTATGGACTGGGGATGCTGGAGGCCCGGCTCGTTGAGTGGGAACAGGATCACGGCCATCTGTATGGCTCGGACTCGGACTCGGACTCTCCCATTGATGTTGAACCCGAGGATCTGTGGTAGGATCCAGACTGACTGAAACCTAGGGTGTAAAAACCCGCCATCCCAAAGGCCCTTTTCAGGGCCGGCAATTTGTCCGAAAAGTTCTGAATACTGTCTCTGATGTGTTGTCTCCTGGTGGTGGACTGGGGGCAGCCTAGGCTGTGGGCAGTCTAGGCTGTTTCCACAGTCACCGGGGAGGGCTGGTGGTTTAGAAAATTAGCAATAGTCTGCATGTTTGACCTTGCGGTCTCCTCCTGTTGTTCGTCAATAATTATATCTGTTGTATTTTCCAGTGCTGTCATGGTCACCGGGCTGGTGCCACAATCATTCTGGAGAAGCATGGAGTAGTACAGTCCTTTGTTTTTAAGGGCTGGTATAGTACTGAACCTAGTGCGCCAAGGTAGGTGTATCACCTGAGGGAGGTGATAAGCAAATTCTCCTCTCTGTGTTGTTATAACTGCTGGTCCATTCCAGGTAAATATAGCCTTAGGTAGTGGGAAGGTTTTAACCACTATATCCTTATAGGTAGGGGCAGCTGCTGATTTAATCTCATCAAATTCATGTGGTATTGGCCTCAAGGGTAGTGCGAAGTTTGAGTCTCCACAATATATTTTAAAATATATTGTGGGGTTTGTGCGCTTGGCCACATTTTTCTTGCCACAGTGTGTCTGTGCAAATTTCTTAAGGTACTTCATTATTCTGTAGGCTGAGTAGATGGTCAGGGTGAATAATATAGCAATTATCAGGGTGTGGGTTTCCTGAATTGTGAGAAAAGGGGTGTGGGTTTCCTCTGTAGGGGTTAATTTGGTAGGATTCTTATCTGGGAGCAATTTGTGTAGGGGCAGCTCGGTGACTAGTCTGAATGCTTTGGCTGTAGGCAAGTAGGCTACAGTCCCTCCTAGTCTGTATAATTTGAGTAGTATGTATACTATAAAAATGTGAGCTGATATCCCTAGGATGAGTGCTAAGCTTTGGAAGATTGGATGCTCTGTAACTCGACGTAGGTATGATTCCTCGTAGCGCGTTTCCATTTACTTATTAAGGTTGGAGGCATCTTTTAATACTGTTTTGGCAAAGGGCTCTAAATTTAGTTGAGTAATATCATCCATGATTGGATTTTCCTGTAGTTTTTCTAAGGTTCTAGAAAGGTTTACTACTGGGAAATTTGGAAGATTCTCTCTTTCATCTGGTTTGGTTTCAGAAATTTTGTTAAGTGCTGCCATGAATGGTAAATTAATTGTCTTGAGAATGTAATGAAATGATAAGGTTGAGTTACAGGGCAACCTTGTGTTTGGAAGAGAA
Organism: Acholoe squamosa; assembly: GCA_949317995.1. Taxonomy (NCBI): domain Eukaryota; kingdom Metazoa; phylum Annelida; class Polychaeta; order Phyllodocida; family Polynoidae; genus Acholoe; species Acholoe squamosa. The sequence goes on along the minus strand of OX439036.1, from coordinate 5,549,151 downwards.
AATTCTCCTACACTGATCGTGCACCCACAGGGTACACCTATGATTGAGTAGGACTGGGCTTTTCGAGTTTCAGACGTTTTACCATGGCAGTTGATAAAGTAATGGGGTTCATTAGTAGTGACCAGATACTCATCTTCAGAAATGGAAATAGCATGGGTGGTAGGTGCTTGCAGTGGTGAAACTGTAAACTTGCAATGTTCCTTAATCTGTTGAGCCTGGTTAGTAAAAATGGCTACAGGGCATGTAGGCCTGTGTTTATAGATTCTACCATTCACATCTCTGCATACCTTTACTGTAGTACCTTCACATGCCTGCATATCTGCTGAGTCCAATTCGATGAATAATGATTCATCGTAAGATACTGCTAGAAACTCAGTTGTGGTTTGCAACTTGGTGACTCCTCTGGTGGGGGTCTCCTGTGTGTCTATAGGCATGGGTGATGTAATCATTTGGTACAGTTTGAAGGTTGAGGTGGTAGATTGAATTATAATGTCCAGATGAATATATATATGGTGAGCTGAGTAAGTGTATGAGGTCAGCTTCTGTGAATAATAGAAATCTAAGTCATTAATTGCGACTTGTGCTCCAGGGTGTGTAATCCTAAGTTTGTTATTAATGTCAATTAGGTATCTAGCAAGGTCTGAGGGTGGTACTATATCAGGGGTTAGGATCCCTGATGATAGCATCCTCAGGGCTGCATTTGTCCTTTGCAGTGATTGGACTGTATTCATTCTTGCTGCTATGATAATTAGTGCATCATTTAATACTTGCATTTTTTCCCTTTGAGTTTTCTCGTGCCTTGAATATGAGTCAAGTGACCTGGACATGTTAGAGGCCCACAGGTTGACGGTGTCACCTATGGTGTTGATTGTGCTGTCCAGTACCTTCTTATCTTGGATGTATGCTTTAACAAACTTATCTTGTCTGTCTGTGATCTTTTCAATGAGACTAGCTGCTTCCTGATCTTGTTTAGCAAATTTCCTTAGTATTTCATCTATGTTCTTGAGCTGTCCCATTACTTGGTTTACATCTTCTACTGTGGCTAGACCTAGCACGCCGCGAAACAGGGGTGCTAGAAAACCCAGTATGGCCTCTCTTTTGGCCTTGTCCAATGTGTTTATGGGGTTGGATAGGAACAATTTGATGGAGGCTAATGTTTCATTTATCTCCTTGTCTGCAATTTCCAGCAAGGTGTCAAGCTCTTTGGCTTGTTGGATAATTTGACCAGAGGTATGATCTTGTAGAGTAGGAGTGGTCAATTGGAGTATTCTATCCCTTATGGATCCTTGGGTAACGGGTGCCCGAGGTATCTTGTAGGGAATAGCTAACAACAGTGTTGTGGTTGTATGTCCATTGACCAATGGTTGAGGGCTAGGTTTGAATACTACTCCTATGTTTTGTCTCACCACAGGTGTATAACCTGCAGTAAGTGGTTTTATAGTATATAATAACAGCATAGTTAGCAGTATGGGTGAAACTCTCAGTCTCCCCATGGTGCTTGTGTAAAGCAAGTTTGCTGTTTAAAGTCTTGTCAAATTTGTAGTGATTTGGTGCTGGTAAAGTCTAAGTGTATGGTGTAACACTTTAAATGAAGTGGTTCAAACTGTACCTTTGCAAGATTGAGCTGTCTTGGCAATATGTCCGGTGAGTCTATAGAGATTGACCAGTAAATGGTAAGGTCAGGTTGAAGGTGAAGTAGGTGTGTTCTTTATCCTAGTGCAGTCTCTCCTAATGGGGAAGTGGGCTGGCTAATTCCCAAGTGGGGTCCTGTAGACTTGTATTCCAGACTGCAGCTGGATGAAGACTGATGGTGGGCTATGGTCCACAGTGCTTCTTATGTAGCCTACCCTACCCACATCCATTGTGGGCCTGGTATTGTTTCTCTGGAGACCATGCATTAATCTCCAGTGTCTGCTAACTGTGGGGTCTATTGTGTAGTCTGTGTACTGGTAATTAGCTCCTCCTGTCATCCAGGACAGCCATTCATGACCGTCTAGACAGTTGTCTGAGGGTAGCTTATAAGGTCAATTGATCTCTATAGACTGCTGTGTTGGCATAGCGCGCTCTTTCATGTGGGGATTAGGCTTTAGACACTCCATTGTGTTACCCTTACTCTTCTTAGACTTCATGTCTGCTTTACTTGGGGGGTCCCAGTCTTTGACCCTTTCAGAGGCAATAACCTACTGATATATTTACAAATTTGATTGGCTTTATATACATATAAGTAATTCATTATCAGTCACACATGTCTTATGTGTGGATGAAGAGAATTTGTAATACATTTTGAAAATCTTATGTTCTTTTGGTATCTCAATCTTGTTTCTAATTTCTTGAAACTGCACCACACCTAGATTGTCTTTCTTAGTATGTGGTGTGCAGGCCTAGGCTTGATTGGGCCTATGCCTGTGGTTTCTCTTGTAAGGGTGATATCATTTTTGTTCCTTACAATTTTGCTGTAGTATTTGGCCTCATGTGGAATAAGCCTGTGTGCAAATTCATTGTTTCTGACAGCCACAACCTTTTTCAGTCTGTCTATGTGCACTGGTCTGGCCACCAATAGATTGGTGTCCAAGTTTTTGAGTTTGGCACTTGTCAAACTAGGTCTATCTACTACAACATATGGTCCCATAAAAAGGGGTTGAAGTTTCTTACACTCTGTGTTGGTCAGGATTCTTGGTATGTTTAGGTACACCATGTCGGTGACCTTGATTTCCTGTGGTGTAAGTTTCTTATCATATCTATCCTTCCTTTCCTTTTGTAGCTTGGCGACCCTTTCTATAGCTTTCCTCCTAGAGGTATCTTGATTTGTTATCATGTTAGCTACATGGTCTGCTACTGTGGATATGTCTTCCTGTATTCCCAGCCCTAAGTCCATTGGGGTGGCTGGGTTTCTTCCATGGAGTAGGAAGAAAGGGGTGAATCCTGTGGTTTGGGATTCAGTGTTGTTTAATGCAAAGGTTATGGGTTCAATAAATGAATCCCAATTGTTTTGGTGCTTTGAGCAGAATGCTCTGAGCGCTGTGCCTATGCTAGCATTGAACCTCTCTACAAGCCCATTTGATTGTGGCCTGTATGGTGAGGAGAATTTATGTTTGATCTTGAGGTGTTTAGTTAACTTTGTGAACTTTGCACCTGTATAACATGTTCCATTGTCTGTTTGAAGAGTGGCTGGTGTTCCATGATGACAAATTATATTCTTGTAGAACTCTGCTGCTGTTGTTTCAGCTTTTAAGTCAGTAGTAGCCAAAGCTGTTGCATATCTGGTAGCATAATCTATGCAGACTTGTATATGTTTGTTTCCCCTGGCAGTTGCGGGAAGTGGCCCCACCGCGTCTAGGTTTAGGAACTTCATTGGTGAAGTCATGTACTCTCTCACTGTCATTGGTGTTTTGTGTGAGTGTACTTGCCTTTTTGCTGTGAGGCATGTGTGGCAGGTGGAAACATATTTTGTTGTGTCTGCTAGCATAGACTTCCAATATACCCTAGGTCGGAGTGCTGACAGCATCCTACTTGAACCAAGATGGCCGCCAGTAGGTGAGTCATGGAAATACTGTAGTGTACTTGTTACCCATTGCTGTGGTATAACAATTTGAAGTGGTACAGTATTGGTTTTTCTCCAATTTATGGGGCATATATGGACTAATGTACCATTTACCAAGGTGTATGTCTGGCCTTGGTTGATGATTCTATTTCCTTGTGCTTTTGGTACAGGCAAGGTCCCATCCTCAAGATACTGTATGAGGGGCAATAGGTCCTTGTCTTTCCTTTGTTCCAAGCCAAGGTTTGTACCTGAGATGGATGTGTCGGGAATCTGATCCAGTAGTTGATTTATATCTAGCACATGTTGTTTTATTCTGTCTCTTTCTTTTTCTTTTTCATCGACTATTGGCCTATCTTGTGCCTTTTGTTGGGGTGTGTCACTCTTGTTTTGGTGTGTAGGCTCCTTTGGAGGGCCTATTCTCGCCTTGGTGGAAGTGGCAACCCTTTTCTTTAAAGGCACAATTTGCTTTTTGTCATTCTTCTTTGTCTCAGAGTTCTTTGACTTAGTAGATGCAGTGTCTTTTGTGACATTTTTCCTGGCAGGTGGGGTTTTGGTAGGTTTGTTTCCTGTGACCTTTTTCTCATTTAGAATAGTTTTTGATTGTGCGGGGGGTTTTGGTGTGCCCTCCTGAATAATTTCTCTAGTCTTTGAGCGTGTGGTCATAGGACACAAATGGTTTGATGTTTCCTCTCCCTGCATTGGTTCAAAGAATCTGACTGATTTGGAAGTTGCTTGAGTAATAGCATATATTGTGTCTTCTGAATCTTCATCGTCTGAGTCAGGTGGGGTGAAGGGTGGCTCCTTAGGAGTTGCCTTCACTATCTGATTGAGTGATGAGAATTCAATAGGCTCGAAGTCGTTATCTGGAAAGAGTTGTGAGTATTCTCTCTCACAGTGGCAAAACACATAGTGTGTAGATTGCTTCAAGATACCCCTAATGGGTGTCTCTGGCCTTTCAATGGTGTTGGGTGGATCATCCCTTTTGAATGGTACTTTCTTTGTTACTTTTGCAAACTTGGTTCTACTGGCTGCTCTAACTCTCCTTGGTAGGGGTGGAGGGTTAGTCATGGGTCCAGAGTCTGGGTATTCTCTTCTAGACATAGCATCTGGTGGTGTGTTATCATCACCTTTCACGTGTTGGATGGTGAATGAAAATTGCTGTATGTCTAGAGCCCATCTGGCCCATCTATGTGTGAGTCCTGTATTGGTTAATAGTGGGATTAGGGCTGCATGGTCTGTGTATAATTGGAAGTGTCTGGTCTCTAGATAGTGTCTGAAGTGTAATACTCCATACACTACTCCCAGTAGTTCTCTCTCTGTGGTATTGTAATTTCTCTCATGTTTGGAGAGGGTTCTACCTGCAAAGGCTACTGGTCTGAGCACTCCTTCATTATCTCTCTGTGAGAGTACAGCTCCTAAACTCACATTGGAAGCATCAGTTGCCAAACTGAACTCTTTCTCATAGTTTGGATATCTGAGAAGAGCATTGGTACAGAGGGCATGCTTTAAAGTTTTGAAAGCATTATCTGCATCCTCTGTCCAGACAAATGCTTTGAGATGTGTTTGTAGATCATACAATGGTCTAGCAATTTGGGCATAACCTTTGATAAACTTTTTGAAGTATTGGCATAGGCCTGTGAAGGATCGGACATTTTTGACTGATTTTGGTGTTGGGAAGGTTTTGATTGATTCCACCTTTGTGGGAGATGGTTGCAGTCCCATGGGTGTCACTCTCATTCCCAAGAAGTCTATTCTGTCTATGAAGTATTCACATTTTGATTTCTTCAGTTTGAGTTTACCAACTCTTAGGCTGTTGAACACATCTTCCATGTCATGGAAGTGTTGTTCGATTGATGGTGATAATACCAATATGTCATCTAGGTATGGTAGGACACATTTGTACTTGAGTTTGTTCAGAATTAATGTGACTAGATGGCAGAATCGCGCCGGTGCCGTCGCTAAACCCATCGGCATCCTTTCATAGACATATTTTTTGTCATTTGCTATGAATGCGGTTTTATGCTGATCCTCCTGTCTTATAGGAATTTGAAAAAATCCCTGTTGGGCATCTAGCTTACTGAACACTCTTGGTCTGAGTGACCCTATCATGTCTAGAGTGTCATCGGCCCGGGGTGTAGATAAGGCTTGATTTATCGTGTTTTGGTTCAAATAACGAAAATCTGTGACGAGCCTATGGCCTCCCGATGATTTTTGTACTAAAAAGGATCTGGAAGCCCAGGGGCCTTCGGCACATTCTCTCAGAATGCCCTGTTGTACTAGCCTTTCACACTCTTCCCCTATTGCGGCCTGTTTTTCTGGCGTTTGTCTATATGGTAGGAAATGACATGGTACTGCCTCAGGTTTTACATGTATTGAGTGTGTATACAGGTGTGTGGCACCAATGTCTCCATCTTTTCCTACAAATACATCATCATACTTGGTCAGCAGTGATCCTAATCTATCATGCTGATCTTTGGATGTGAGCACAGATTTTGGTGGAACATTCTCTTCCAATTCTGGCTCGAGGTCATGTGCCTCACTATGTATAGCAGCTATTTCAGAGAGTCTGATTGAGTTGGGTTCAGGGTCAGCATATGTGGACTCACAGTCTGAGGCTGTGTCACTGAATTGAGTTACATCCTCAGGCCGTATGGCTGAGATGGATTGATCAGTGTGTGTGGTAGTGTCTGACGCCTGTTGAGGTTTTTCTAAATCAGATTCCTTGACTTCCTGAAATAGAGCTATGATGGCACCCTTTTTGATTTTATGTGGGCGCCTGCTGGTGTTGAGTAACACTAGGGGATGTTTGTTATTTTCCCTGGGGGTTACTGCTGCCCTTTGAACTAGATATGGGGCATTGTTATTTCTTTGGAGGTTATTTACTACTCCAGTTTTGCCTTGCAGTGATTGAGTAGATGTGACTTTACCCAATACTGCAAGTTCAGAGAATGGAGGGATGGTAAAATCCCTCACTGCCCTAATGGGTTTGAGAATTTGTTCAGGATCAACATTAAATTCAATTTGAGATTTTGTAGTGCTTAAGAAATCTGTGCCGAGAACAACGGGCTGTGTGAGGTTGGGAATTACAGCAAATTGGTATTGGAATCTGACACCTTGGATTCTAAAATTCAGCATAGCTGAATGTCTAACATGACACACCGATCCATCTGCCAAGTGGATGTTGATTTTAGATTTCCTCAGTTGGATATGGAATCTCTTTTGGAGATCCATGAGGAATGATTGTCTGACACAGGTGATAGTAGCACCTGTATCAACCAAACATTGTACATCTGAAACATCATATAGATTTGCATTGATACAGCCATTTTGAAGAAGTACAATAGAAAGCTTGGTACTCTCACCTGTATCCTTTGATGATGAATCTTGTGGGGTGATGTGTATCACCGATGGACGTCTCTGTCTGTTAGATGGTAGATTCGCACTAGCAATTGTCTCTGGTTGGATCTTTGTTAATCCTGATTGATTGTTTGTATTTGGGGTGTCACAGTGCACTGGCCCATCGGCACTGTGACATCCTAGTTTTTCTGGTTCTGTGGGGTGGTTGAGATGCTTGCCACCAGGAGCTTGGAGATTTGATCCATTACATGAGGTGGTATTTGGGGGTTACTTCGTTGGTTCCCCTGGTAACCTCTTGTGTCAGGTTTGTAATCCTCCTGGCGTGAGTTGGAACCCTGGTTATATTGACCAGAGTTGCTGTATTGACCGGAGTTATTGGATCTCTGGTTGTTGTAGGCGCCATTGTTGTTGTAGGATCCACTGTTGTAGTTCCTATGTGGACTCTGGCTCCTACTGTTGGATCCTTGATTATAGGATCCAGAGTTGTTTGAACCCTGGCTGTTGTTGTAGGATCCAGAGTTGTTGTAGGATCCAGAGTTATAGTTCCTATGTGGACTATGGCTCCTACTGTTGGATCCTTGATTATTATAGGATCTGCCATTACTTGGGGTTCTGTCTCTCCTATCACTGTATGAAGAGTTACCATTGTTGGAGTTGGAAGAACTGTTGTGACCCCCCCGGTTGTTGTTGTTGTTGCCCCCTCTACCTCTACCTCTATTGGATTGGTAGTTGGGGTCATAGTTATTTGCTCTATATCTACCGGTAGGGTCTCTTGATGCAACCTTAGCCTCCTGTTGCCTTACATGGGCACTAGACATTAGGTTAACATCTTCATCTGCACTAGTGCTGATTTCCTGGACCTTTTTCTTAGTAGGCTGTGGGTTGGACTCTGCATCCCTCACCTTCCTAGATCTCTCTTGGGTCTCAACCTCTAGGGCTAGGTCTAGGGCCTGGTCAAAAGAGTCTATTTTCTTGTTCTCAAGAGCTACAGAGATCCAGGGCCTCATGCCTTGGGTAAATGCCTTGCTTAGGATTTCATCACTCTGGCGTTGGGCATTACACACTTTCCTGAGATGGCATGCATAGTCTAGGACAGGTTCATCTATCTTTTGTGCACGGAGTGCTGTCCTTGAGATGATATTGTCTCGAGTAGCAAAATACTCTTTTAATTTATTTACTACATTGGTCCATGTCAACATATCAGGTGTGGCACTCTCCCTGAAGGATTCAAACCAAGCTAGTGCTTGCCCTTCGAGGTACTTGGGTAAATATGTTACCATGGTGTCACTGTCTGTTACTTTGTACTTATCCTTCAGATATTCTGGGAATTTGTGATCAATAAATAATGCTGTTGACATGAGTGGTGATGGGTGTGAAAAGGTTTTGGGTTTTGTTACCTCATGTAGCCTGATCTTTCTGTCATCCTGTTGTTTTCTGTCTATGAGTTTGGTCATGTTGGACACCATGGAGATTATGATGTCATCTTTGGATCCAGAGGCAGATGGTGGGACAACAGGTGTGATGGCAGGTGTGGGAGGCTGTGGGGTCTGGGATGATACCATCTTCATGAGGTCTGCTATCTGTTGTTGTTGTCTCTCTAGGGACTTCCGCTGATCTTATATAAAGTTTGAGCGCTCTTATAGCTCTTAGAACCAACGTATGTATTAATTTCATAGATATTCTTTGATTAATACAATAATATGTTAGAATTTATGGAATAATAAAATGGTATATCATAGAGGGCAAAGTCCCCCCTCACCTCTGTCATCCATGGCTATATGAATTGGAAATAGTTCAAAGGGTATCTGCCAGAAGGCAGCAAAGGCCCTTGAGTGGCCAACCCTCTCTTAGTATATGGATAACACCTACACACACGCAACTTGGTAACTAGTACACACTCATGATATCCACTTTATGCATTGCCAGAGGGCAATAGTATTTTCTACTTGTAACAATCGTTTCTTTTTTTTCTTTTAAGAGCCAACTTTCCATGATTATCATTTCATTATAGTATAGCCTAAAAGCTTACATAAATTGGGGCAGAATAAAAAATAAACTAGAATAGAAATTGACTTGCAAGAGTGTCAGAAACCAACACAGTAAACATTTGCTTACTGTCAACGTAATGCAAGAACATAAGACATAAGCTAGTTCAAAGCTTCGAATTGGTACGTGAAACTATGCTGTCATAATCATACAAGTGGGGACCTGTTTTTCTAGACCATATTGAATTGTATAGAACATTAGTACCATCAATACGATTATGGACAAAACTGTACAACTAACTAGGATGAGAAGATGCAGCTGTTACTATATTTAAAACTATGATCTTACCTATGTTTGATTATATTGACTTTGTATGTCTCAGGGATTGTACAGGTGAAAGCCAAGAGTTACAACTATTGGATATAAAGTGCTGTTAGAAGAAAAACCTTTTTTTTAGCAGTAAAGTAGTAAAAATGGATGTACAGAATTACATATATAGAGAGACATACTTTTATTGACGTATGCATTTCATATATGTAAATCAAACAGGTTTAATGACAATAGGCCTATCCTTACAAGGTTTCATACTGGCGCTAGATGAGAGGTCCCAAGGACACTCAAACACTAACACTGAAGAGTGCCTTTTATAAACAGGTTAAAGCCAGAGTACACCCTAATAGATGCATTAAGCACTTTCAAAGTTAAAGTCAAGACAGAGCACAACAAAATATTTTAGACATATGCAATATCACACCTTATCTCATCTCATCAATTCTTTAATATTGTTCAATATTCACTTTGTTCCTTATGTAATGCTCGGGGTGTACATGAATTAATACACAAAGACAATTGAGTAATTTGGCCTTAATTGTCAAGGTTTGGCTAAAGGCCCTATTTATTACAAAAATTGACAATTAAAATAAGAAATCAATTACTGTAAAGGTGACACAACCGACAATGTTGTAGATACAGGAGGGAATGATTACAGTAACCAAGGAAGTGGTATAGTTGGATACCGCCAGTGGTGGCAGCACTGGAGGGATTGAGTGTGTAGACAGTCACCTATGAATACTCGTATAATAGAGCATACATCTCATATTTCTGTTTACTGACATAAATAACAAGTAGGATATAGGATCTGGTGTTCCCATACCTGAAATGAGAAAATACAAAAAGTGTGGATAAGGATTTCAGTACATAACATTGTCATGAATAACTGCATATGCGCCTATAGATTTTGAGGAGTCGTTGCACACAACTCTCCTACAAGACAGATGTTTATTCAAGATCTATTTCACTGTAGCAGTATAGCTAACAATATAGGTACTCAATATCCTAAATTGTGTCAATGAATGGGCATGTAGTCCTTGGCCATCACATACCTTAAGCATGGGTCCATATTGTTCATGACACTTTTAGGCATTGTGGATATTTTTTTCTTGTTTTTAAAAAAAGGCTGTGCAAGGGTAGCGTTTTCAATTTTCTTTTCTGATTTGGAGAAGTGCATAGCATTCATAAAACTCTCACCATGGATTTAACTAGGATTGCCCGGGTTTTTTTTTCATGGTGGTGCCCTGCAAGTTTATAAAAACTCAGAGTGCCCCATCCCAGCATTTAGAAACAACTACAGCATAGACTGAGTCCCAGTATGAATAGCTGAATGTATTTAAAAAATCATAATGCCAAGCTGAGCTACAAATGTACTAAAATCTATACATATTAACAATAATATTCTTTTAGGGTTGACTTATTTACACCCCCAAATCAGTAATTAAAGTCTGCATTAAGTCTGGCTTCCTCACTCAAAGTCTCTGTAGACGAACAAACATGTAGCTGATACTATAGGTAGGATCGATGTATGGCTCAGTGATGTACATATGGGTGTATTAATCAATCAATTATGTTATACCGCCTCCCTTTGCAACCAATCACAGTTTCTCTAGAACTGTATGCACAAAACCAATAGTCTTTATGCCTTAGGCCAAAAGGACCTAAATAATTATGCAAGGTTACCCCCCCCCTCTGAAGTTAGGTTAAATACTATTTGATTGATGAATTCTAAATAGCACTTTGTTAGAGTTGTCAAATTGTCACACTTAGGTGGAAAGGACAATGTCCTTAATTAATATATTTACAAATACTGGTCATCATTTAGTACCATAAATTTACTATAAAAAATATCAAACAATAATCAAATTAGGTACTTTGAACAAAAAAAAAGAAATCAGTCGCCTTATCTAGATTTAAAAAACATTTGAGAAGTAGCTTCCCACAGTCCTACTGGTTGTATAGAAACAGTACATAAACCTTTATCATGTGGTATATCTGCCTTTGTCTGCAACAATACTACCACTTACCGGTGTGTAATCAATAGTGTGTGTATACACATAAATGGACGGGTAAAGTACTGGCAAATAGCTAAAATGAACTTATGTTTACACTTGACAGCCTGGCATGTCATTTGATAATAACATCCATTGTCAGGTCTTTTTGGTGCTAAAAGCGACCCTAAAGCCAGAAGGCTTTTATGAATTAACGATGGGACATTGAGACCCGACTCAGCGCTAACCTGATACTTGTCGATATTATACTTCTAGTCAGTCACTGTAACCTACTTTACAACAGACAGAGCTAACTGACCACAGACCAGCACAAGTCTGCCGTGAAGATGAGGTCTCCACTCCTCCTCATCTGCGGTGTAATATGTCTGACTGTTACAGCTTCAGGTGAGAATGTAGATAAATCAAAATAACCCAGCATCCAGCCAGTTTCACCTCATCGATAATCATTTTCCAAACTTGGACATTAAAGGGCAGACATTTCTAGTTAGCTATACCAATTGTATGCACCTTACATCTTCAATTCTATATTAGCTATAGCAAATCAATACCTTTCTATGGAGCCCTTGCATGAGTTGCTACCAAAATTCTAAGTATTTTATTTTATTCATTCTAAGTTAAAAACACGAGGAGTTCTATATAGAGCTATATGTGATCAAAGTGGGGCGAGCAGGTAACAAGGGGCTTGTGAGCAGTTGGTGAGCACATCAGTCACTGCTCACCCTAGCAAAGGTTTCTTGTCCTTGAGATAGCAATGTGAAATCTTGAGCAATTGTTTCAAACATATAGATCTTGTACATAGTCAAAAAAAGGGTATATTGGAGAAATATTTTATTCATGCAACATCGTCAAATAACATGCACTATTCCCTGAAAAAATAACTGAGTTATTAGTTTATTTGAATAGTCTGTGTGCACAATACCTGTTCTTTGTGTCTTTTTTTGGAGACAGCTCACTTATTCTAAGGGTATATCAGCATTTTGTTTTGAGTGTTTACACCTCATAATACCAATTTGAGGTAGAATCCAAGTGGTGAGTGGGCTCCTCCATGGTAAATGTTCACACCAATTTAGATTCAAGTGGTGGGTGTGCTTCACTGTGTTCAATGTTTGCACCAGTTGAAATGATAAAATAAATACATCCAAAATGTTGAGACTATAATTTTCAAAGTTGAGATTAACACCATAGTGTGCAGTCCATGTAATTATGACTAGAATCACTTGCACTTGCACTCAACAACTCGTCAGTTGACTCATCTTCTGATCAAGGGCTCCTGGGCCTTTTCCTTGATGAGGCACCTTTAGGTCTTCCTCTTGATCTAGGCTGCTGTTCTTGGATTTGAGCACTGCCTCTGCCCCTGCCCCTGCCCCTGCCCCTGCCCCTGCCTCTACCAGTACCAACAGGTGTCTCCTGATCTGCTTGTTCACCATTACCTGTACCCCTGCCCCTGCCTCTTCCCCTGCTTCTGCCCCTGCCTCTACCAGTATCAGGAGATACTGGTAGAGGCAGGGGCATTACCTCTATCCCTGCTCCTGCCTCTGCATCTACCTGTACCAACAGGACCCTCTTGCTCTGCTTGTTCACCATTACCTCTGCCCTTTCCTCTAGCCCTGGGCCTGCCTCTGGCCCTGCAACTTCCACAACCTCTGAGTAACTCCTGTTCTGTCTGTTGGCCCTCTGTCTCATTATCCCTTTGTCCCGAACTTGCTCCTGGCTTTTCTACTGTTGGCTTAGGACAGGTGATGTCTCTGGTGGAACTGGTGCAGTCCCCTATGTAGTCCCTTATGTTCTCAAACAAGTACCATTACCTGAAGGGTGGGAGACCTGGAGATGGGATGATGGCAGGCATGCCCTCAGAGACTTCTCCTACTTCCTTTGTCAAGATGTTACAGAAGACATTCCCCTACTCATCACCCACTAGATGTGGGATGTTGACACCTTCCATGGTGCTTCTCTGAACAACAGCCTTTATTTCATCTAGACTAGATATATCACACTTTCTGAGCTTCTGCTTAAGAAGCCCCAAACACTAGTCTGGTGCAAATTTTATGTGCCCTGTGATTAGAAAGTTCAGGGTGATGGTGATATTTAGCCCAGTCAGACACTGCCACATCAAGTAGGCCAACATGTATTTGTTTTTATTTTGTCCCCTGCAATTGTCACAATATAAATCCAAGTGCTTGGCACCCAGAGAATACTGTTCAAAATAATGGTGGAAGTATGACAGTACAGCGTTAGAACCCTTACTACTGCAACGGGATTCATCTATCAAGTAGTTCACCTGCCTTCGTACTGCTTCCATACAGACACCAAAGATGCCATACTTCCTAGGCACTAGAAAGTATAGTGGACCAGGTTGAATAGGGTACGATGGTAGATGCACCTGCTGGCCTTAGTCAAAACTTACATGTACCCGGTAATGCATGGAGGATGAAGGTCAAGGGGAGGTAAACCTGCTTCCATGTAATCTGCCTCAGCCTTGGCTACATAGTCCTGGTAGTATGCCCTTTCCTTTACTACCCGTAGATGTTCTCTCTGCTTTCAAAGCTTTGCTTCCTTCACTTGCTCAGGAAAGCAGCTGGACCGGTGAATTTGTTATTTCTTTGATGTTCCCAACAGAGGTCAGTCATTGGCCTAGCGCACACTATACCTGGAGAAATATGGTGCCACAAACTCCTGAAAGTAGACAGAGCAACAGCTATTTGCTCAACATCCACCATGGCCTTCTCATACACCCTAAACATGTCAGATTTTGGTGGTAGAGGAGGGGAGAAGTGTGTCTCATTATGGGACTTAATGAAGGCAACAACACTTTGAACATCACTCAGTTTCAGTGACTTGTCTGTCTTCCGTAAACCTCCAGCATGTAGTAGATGGGTGACCACACCATTGACCACATACCACTTGGTGATACATTTCAGCTTTCCTGTGCTGATACTGAAAATAATAAAAAAAAAATTGTAACTATTGAAGATGTCAGGTGCATACATTATTCATATGAAGAGATATGAAGAGATGAAGAGATATTGCAAAAAATCATTTTAGCTACATTAGGTAATCAGTTGTTGTTTGAGAAAATATATGTACATTCTGGTCAACCTGACCTTTCATCTAAACAATTTAGAAAATAACATTGACACTACACTTACCGATAGAAAGATGCAAAGGTGTGCTGGCAGACCTGCTCATTGCCTAGTCTGTAGTATGTCCTAGTGCACTCTCGGTTCTTCTTCCCTTTATCACCTTTCTTCCATGTAGAAAGCCTGGCACTATTGTCTATGATGCTGCCAGCAGCCCCAGTAACAGCATGTTGAGCTGTTAAGTTGACATTAAAACCATTATTTTACCATCTCTTTCCATAATAACAAAAAAAGTTCTTAAGACCCAAAGTGTATTCTAAAATGATTATCAATTAAATAAACTGAATCATATTTGAATTTTCAAATTAAATTTGAATGATGTTAATAAGATATTGAAAATCAAGTAAAGAGGAGAATTTAATACAGTTGTTGTAGAAAAGCTTACCTCTGTTAAGCTGGGCAACTTCCTAACGTCTCTCTCTGAACTCATCAGATGTAAACATTGTAATCCCCATGCTGACAGCTACACCTAAAACTTTTAGTAAAATAACAGCTTGTCCATTTATAAAATAAATGTGATAGTCAAATCCTACATCAGACAGGCAGTAGATAACAATTTGTGGAAGAAAATGCTAAACACAAATGCACAAGTTTCTTGATATCTTATCTAGGTTGCGGTGGCGTCCCCTGAAAAAATTCATATCTACATGATGAAATAATAGCCATTTTGTAAATTCTTACAGTCATACACATGCCCAAAGGTGTTGTGAACACAATGATATCACTTGATTCAATTTTGGGGATCTAAAACACAGGACACAGGAGAATAAAACCACTTGCTTCAGAAAGTTTGCGTTGCATAATTTGCCACTCATTCCTTCTCTTTATCACACCACTCCTGCACTGGATAAGATATGTCTTCCACATCAGATGATTCCTCAACATCCTCCCCATCATTTTCCTCATTATCAGAGTCAGAATCATCAAACTTACCAGGGAATAAAAATTGATCATCGACAACCTGAAACCATTGTTCCTGGTTGGCCACAGCTGACAATACGTTTGCCCTATTTATGGAATTTAGAGCATTTGCCACCTTGTCCAGCTCCACCATATGTTCTCCAATGTGTAAGGATCCAACGTACATTGTTTAGGTTAATCCTAGATGATAATAGACCTATAAAACAGGTGAAATCATCGCAGAGCGAAATTCCCACTTGCCACCGACATGTGAAAACAACACAAACCGGAAGACAATGCTGGGCGCTCAGCCAATCACAGCGCTGCATTTGCATCACGTGGTCCCTTGACAACAAATGTTTGGGTTGCGTCAGTCCTAAAGGCACTTGAAAAACATCCTGTGGTTGGCTGAATGTCAACTTAAATTCATAACAGAGCCTGTCATTGGGTAGACGAATTCACGCAACACAAAAGACCAGATTTCATGAAAGTGTTACATTTTGGGTGGGTAGGGGGGGTCCCACAAAAATGTTGTCTTAGAATGATCTCCCTCTTTGTGGGTATACCAGGGGTGTAGGTGGTTACTACTGCATGGGCGATTTTTCTTAAATATATACACTGCTGCCATAGTAACCATTGCAAGTTGGTTTGTTGTCTTCATGTCAACCTTTGTCCAGACAAAGGTTGACAGTGCAAACACAGGGATTCTGAGTTTTTATGGAGGGATGGATGCATTTTTGCTGTTTATGGCCAGCGTCCATTATCCATTGTATAAAACAATTTTTAGTGGGGTAGAACCATAAAATAAAAAGCTAGACTAAGTTTCATGCGTTAAGCGGCGTTGTCGAGACAATGGTTGACAATACAGCACAACAGTTTTATCAAATGTTGTGTGGGTTGTGTGTGTAAGGATGGATATTTCATGCTAAATGATGAAATATACTGTTATCCTTACCATAGAACCAATCTGGGTGGGTTTCTGCCATAAAGTACAAAGTTAAGTCATGTTAAGTCTGCTTGCTAGACTTTGTCCAGACAAAGGTTGACAGTACAAAAATGGAAATTCTGATAATTTCTGCATTTGGGTGGTAGTATTTTCTGTGTTTAATGATGGAGTAAATCAACACTCATCCTATAAAACAAGTTGTCAACTGTTGACTGCATAAAAATGTAATTTTGACAAACTTGGTTGAGGATGGGGGCTTTATTTGACTTATAGATAGAATGCACCATAACCTACAACATCAAAAAGTTTTGAATGGGTTTTAGATGACAAAAAAATGAAGTAAGACTGGGTTTTATGTGTCAACCTTTATCAGGACAAAGGTTGACATGCCAGGCAATGTGATTCATAAATCTGTTCACATTTGTGGGACAACTTAGATATTTTGAATATATATGAGGGTCAAAGGGACACACAAAATGTAAATATGGTAGTAAGTTAAATAACAGGACTATAGCTGTACAGGTGGTATTAAATTTACCTGGACGAAAGTTGCCAGGCTTAGAATTAGAGGTGGTACACAGTTCTGGAGAAAGCTGAGAGCTCATGAAGGGAAAGGCCAGATTGAAGCTCATAGCATCCATTCCTAACTGAAAATATAATGACAGGACTGGATATAGCAGAATATTAACAAAAAACAAACATACCCGGACAAACGTTGACATATTGATGTTTTCAAGTTTTTCTGTGCTGTCTTCATTTATTTAGCCCTTTCACCATTGTAGCTGGAATCTTGCTAGGTTAGTCTAAATCATTCAGTCCAGTCGGAATGATGGTGCATAAACGATTCATCCATCTTTTTTCCTTTAGGTTTCTTTCTGCAATCCCCTCTGGTAATTTCTGGGGGATGATGTATAAAGCTGAGTATGGAGATTATGGGTCCATCCTGCCAACATATTTCAGGGGAGAGGATGTGTTGGGACAGGCTCTGAAGTGACGAGCTACTGTGGTATCGTGAGAGATGTTCTTGATATCTCCCATGTATCCATTTAAACGCTCCATTAATTTACGTTCAGTTTGGCCGACATATTGTATGCCACAGTGTTTACAGGTGATGGCATAGATCAGGTTTGCAGTTCTGCAGTTGACATTGAATCAAGTCCTGCATTTTCGGCCTGTATTTGATCACACCACTGTGGTCAATTTTGGGACAGTAATTGCAGTCATTAGGGCTTTTGCAGGGGTGTGAGATATAATGAGGAATATTAGATCTCCTTGTTGAAGTGCTGGTTGAGGCTCTTACCAGCTCGTCATTGAGGGATTTATTTTTCCTCTCGCCAAAAATCAATTTGGTACCATGATATATTCTGGTTACCTTTGATTTCAACATTAGATCCCAGTTTGCTTTAATTATTTTTGAAACGGGTGGGTTGGCAGGGTTGTGTGTGATGTTGCAGTAAAATGCTTTATCTTGTTCTTGGGGCTTCTCTTTTAATTGGAGTAAGGCTTCACGCGATTAGGTCTCTGCCTTCATAATGGCATTGAACACTTGCTCTTTGGGATAACCTCTTCTGATGAAGTGGGTGCAAAGCATGACTGCATTCCTGCTAAAGTCAAAAAGATCCAAACAGATTCAACCTACTCTAAAGAATTGTAAATAGGGGATGCCTTTGAGTACATGACATGGGTGTTCAGAGGAATACAAAAAATAATTGTGGCTGTCAGTTGGAATCCACTCAAAAACAAAATTTTGTTAAAGAACTCCTTTTCCCCTTCAGACCCAATTTCTGAGGTTTGTGCTGATGCGACTTAAGGTCCACTCTGCTATATTGAGTCATATATGATATATTATATCCCTTGTGCTCTTTTCTGGCATTTTTTTTTTTTTTCTTTTCAGATGTCTGCTTAAATTATCCTGGATACAGCAAGTACAGAACATCCTGCTATAAACTCTACACAAGCCGTAAAACCTGGGCAGATGCTGAGGCATCCTGTGTGGCAGATGGAGGTCACCTAGCAAGCATCCACAGTGCTGAAGAACAGGAATTTGTAGTTTGTCTTGTGTGCGCACCTTTTGTATAGATGCTTCTAGAAATTGATAATATAGTTATCCTTCTGTATATATGTAAAAGGATATAGTAAACTATGTGTGATTTGAATTAATATCTTGGACACAATTCTAGCATCACTTAAATTCATCCTAAATTAGTATTATGAGATGTCTAGGAAAGAGAGAGAGACAGGTGGAAGACAATATGAAAATGAACAAAGATATTTATTTCACATTTCTTTTCATTAAAAGAATTGCTGTGTGAATGAATTATATGTTAGATTAAGGTCCAGCTCTTACGACACCTGGATAGGGCTGACTGGTACTGCTTCTACCCCTATGACCTGGTCAGACAAGACAAAGATGGATTATGAGGCATGGTGTGTCACTGATCCTAATGAACCGGGAGTTGGCTGTGTTAGGATAGTATCTTCTCTCTCATTTATGTGGGCAGACCGTGTTTGTTCAAAACTCTTTAACTATGTCTGCAAAGTTGGTAAGTGATCTGTACAGATGCCCTTTGAAATGACATAGTAATGATTGATTTTTACCATTTTCCTTATCCTTTTTAAATGTATTAATATCATAGATGTTCAGCGACCATTTAGGACTGAATACAAGCTTTAAAAGTGGGTACTAGGAGCCTGATCATAGGCACTTTACAGTGAAAGTATAATCATAATGTGCACTCCTCATATGGATAGATAACTGGGGAAGTATCAGCTCTGTCCACATCCTAGGAAATTGTTCAGAAAATTATTTTTTGAGACCTTACCATTGGAGTAGTTTTATGCCACTTTAAACATTCAAATGCTTATACTGCTTTATTAACTGTAATGGCTAATGTGCAACCATTAACAAACATCTTTACATGTGTAAATTGACTTCCTTTCTTTTCAAAATTGACAAAGTGGGTAGATTTCAACACTAAATTAGATTGTCCACAATTGTCAATTCATAAGGAGTATAAATATTGCACCAAGGTCAATTCTTTTTTTAGGTCCATTTGAACAGCACGAGTGTTTCACAAAGAATTCATTTGGCGTAAGTGTCAACTTAGAAGCTACTCCATCTATGAGTCAGACTGTAAAGTCAGAATTGGAGTGTGCACGTAGGTGAGTATTTAGATACAAAGATAGTGACAAAGATCAGATACATTTTAATCAGATGTAAATCAGATTTGAGAGTAACAATGAATAAAAATCAAAAAAAAAAATTCGCAATTCAAGCTAAATTGATTTATTTTTCTAATTTGACCAGAAGTGGCTTAAAATGCATTGGAAAGATCTGGTTCAGTGGACCACCTGTTTTAGGTTAATCATTGACAAAATGTGTGTTTATAGATACTGTAGTGTTCTACCCCCCGATGCTAAACACATCTTTTGATAGACAACAAAGAACAACTATTCAGGTTCCAGTTAAAACTTAATTGTCAGATGTAAAGGCACCAGCTGTTCTCTATGACAGTTGACAGGCAGTAGTGTTTACCGCAAATAACCTCAACTCTAGTCTACTAGCACAGTGTCCTAGCATCTACAATAAGCCAATAACATGTACTCTCTCTGTGCAGCAGCACAGAGAGTTATCTACAACATGGTAGCCGGGCAGTCGCTTCCCATCTCTCAGGATGGTCCGTCATGACTGGACTGACCCTCAGGAAGGCTTCAGAAAGACCTTAAATATACACCAGAGCTGAGGGCCACATTACCAAGTGGTGATGTGGCACTGAACTCCAGTGCCCAAAGCGTTGGGTAATGGAGGTGCTCTCGATGTCACCAACGAGGAACTTTGATAAACATTGAATATTCCTCAAGGATGACTCGCGACCACCTCAATACTGTTCTGAAGTGTCACAGTGGCTCTTCTCCAAATGCATACATCTTTCAGTTATACTTTATGACTTTTGTGGAAAACACTATACAGAGCAGGATATATTTGCCGATAATGCTTGAAACCGTTGACTGTTGTTTGCAGGCTGTTAGCACAAAGTCTGTCTATTTATTTCTTTTTTTGTGTGTGTTTTTTTTTTTTAATTTTGATAATGCTATTGATATTGGTAAATACAGAACAATAAAAAACATTATGATTGTAGTCTGTGTAACCTGACGGAGGATGTTAATTAGTTTGTGTTTAATTCCAGGTGTAAACAGGACACCCAATGTGTGCACTTCACCATGAGTGAAGATAGAGGAAAATGTGTCTGTAAGACCTACAGCTCCCTGGTGCAACCCCCAGCATCAGCTCTACCAACAAATATCTACCAAAAGACTGACTGCTGAGAAGTTGAAATAAAATATTAAATACATGTGCCTATGACAAACATGTCCTAGATCACAATCTACCTATCTATACTAAGTCATTACAGAACAGGACTAAAACTAAAAGTGGCCAAAATTCAACCCTTATGAAACTTTTATGAACACCATTATTTTGGTATCATAACAGGTATGCTGTACCCACACGCAGTGGTTTGGCGGAAACATCATCATACTGGCATTCTGCAGCTTTTTGTTGGAAGCCTATATGAGTTGAACTGTGAGGCACTTATGATCTTACCATATCATGACAAATTAGAAATCACTTTATGAAGGACTGTTTACCAGGTTTGGTCAACTACTTTGAAAATTAAGCTGTGCAGAGGATGCCCAATCTGTAATCCACTACATATAATCATCTGTCATGCTCTACATTTCTGAACAAATAATAAGACCACTTGTAGTTCTATTTCAGTTATCAGCAGGATGCCCAATGTGCACACTTCGTCATGAGTGAAGATGGAGGTAAAAACCTCTGTGAGACCTACAGCTCCTTGTACAGACCTCAAACTACAACTCCACCTACTGACAACTACCAGAAGCTGGTCTAGGTGTACTACAACTCCTTGTACAGACCTCCAACTACAACTCCATCTACTCACAACTACCAGAAGCTGGTCTAGGTGTACTAAAACCCTTGTACAGACCTCCAACTACAACTCCACCTACTGACAACTACCAGAAGCTGGTCTAGGTGTCCTACATCTCCTTGTACAGACCTCAAACTACAACTCCACCTCCTGACAACTACCAGAAGATTGTCTAGGTCATAACCAAATGCTGATAACTGTCAAAAAATAATATGATTGATTACATTGGTAGACACTGACCAACTATGCAATAATTGTAGGTTTGAGCTCAGAGTATCACTTTTCTTGTCAACCTTTTTTCTCTCTACTTTTTTATAATGTGAGATAAATACCTTTGTTCCTTAAAACTGCATAAATAAGAATTGCAATCAGAATGAGAATTGCTTTTTAACCCATCCCAGCCCTGTAATCAGTTTCGTATCATTTTTAAGTGATCCAGGTGACACCGACGCTAGCACTGGTTACTGAATTTTTAAAGTTACATATTTTCAAAAGCAAACCCTCCAATATAAGCAAATGTGTAGAACTGTAGATATTTCTGTACTCGTTTCCTAGAGGTGGGACTGCTATATCCCAAGATTCCATTTTGTGGGATGCGACTGGTCAAGTGTCTCTTATATCCACTGATCTCTAAGAAACTTGGAGGGGTATACAGGGGAATCAAAATCAATCCATTTAAATCTTGGCACAGATTTTAGAGAGAAGCCAAAAGCGCATGGTACCAAAAATCTACAGGATACACTTTGTAGCCAATGATGTTAAAACAAAGCCCTACAGTGAGGAGATGTGCAGTTCTGCATTGTGGTGCCCTCCCTCCATCTTATATGCCACGTTTTGGATTCAGATAAGTTAGGTTGAAAGTCAACTGTTTCCGTTTGATTTAACAATTTCTGCAAGCTTAAATCATTGTTAACGAATCTAGCGAAAAGTATTATTTACACTAGGCCATGGCCCATGTAAACAATATACAAGTGCTGAAAAGGTTAATAAAGGTAGTATTTGAAAAAGTTGTTGCCCTATATTTTATCAAGGTAGACAACTTTAGAGTGTCATAAACATGTTTTACCATTGGTAGGGGGTCATATCTATCTATTCAAAATATTTTGGTCATGTCACTACCTCAACCTTCTGTCCCACATGTCTCATAATACTGAACTGCGAGAAATCTTACATGTATAGGCAATGATTTTTTTTATACTCCTAACATCCATAAAAATAATGTATCTTCACTGTTCTTATCAATTGTGTTGAGCAGGGCCCCTAGTGAGATTATGATGGTCAATAAATAAAACTTCTAGTTTGTCGCACATACAAGGCAGATCTCATAAACTAAAATTCTACTCCTGAAAACATTATGTATGTGAGGTACACTTTTACATCTCTGTAGGCTATATAAATGATTTTTTATTCTAGTGTATTCTTGTTTAATATGTATAGAAACTTTTTGTAAAAACCAAAATCAAGGCCAATCAATGGCGGTCTTTCCGTCTCGGTGAGGCAAACCTCACATACCCAACGTTTTCGGGTGTGTCATAGTAGAATGAAGCTGATTGTCCTGAGTGATGTTCCATGTTTTGCAATGAGTAATGAGATTTATGTGCCTATTAAAAAAGAGTATTTGAGGTGCCCTAGTCTGTATATAAGTAGTACATGAGATGCGCTCAGAGTCAGAAGTGTTGTAAAAGTGCAAGAATTATTTTCTTCAAAACAGTCAAAATGACCCATATAACACTTAAACTGTCTAGATATGGCTTTGAAATAGTAACTTAACTCATTGTGTACAAGATATAGTGATGTAGATGATCTGTGATGATTAAAAGTATAGCTGAAGTGGAAAATTCTATCAAAAACCTCACATACGCAATGTCTTTTTAGTGTTCAGAAGTGTCCGCGCAGCCCTGGACCATGCTAGCTGTATCAAAATATTATTGTTGCAACATTTATTGAAAGTTTGGACATTGTAGATAATAGAGATTGATTTTCATACAGATCTAGTGATTTTTGAATGTATGAGGGTAAAGTTGAGAATTGTTAGACTATTGAATATGTTAAATGAATAGCCAAACATTCATCACCTATATAAAACCTACAATTATAAAAGAATCATACTATATACTACAATTATCCTGAATCACAGGATATTCCCCACTATGTAGGGTCCTCCAGCCTGTTATCCTATAAGATAATTTTATAAAACAGAAGACGATGGGGTTGTATCTCCAGATACCTATGATGGATTCTGTATAGCTTGAGAGGTAAGGCTAATGTGGAACTCAGTGTATCAAGTTTGTCTATTGTTATTATTCATTGGATCCGTATTGAATTGTCAACATGTATCACAGAGTAATGTACTTTTCCATGTCAACAATGGACCACTTTCATAATAAAGATATTATAACTTTATTAGCGAGTTTATTGTTGACTGCATAAAAATGTAATTTTGACAAACTTGGTTGAGGATGGGGGTTTTATTTGACTGTTATAGATAGAATGCACCATAACCTACAACATCAAATAGTTTTGCATGGGTTTTAGATGACAAAAAAAAGTGAAGTAAGACTGGGTTTTATGTGTCAACCTTTATCCAGACAAAGGTTGACATGCCAGACAATGTGATTCATAGCTCTGTTCACATTTGTGGGACAACTTAGATATTTTGAATATATATGAGGGTCAAAGGGACACACAAAATGTAAATATGGTCGTAAGTTATATAACAGGACTATAGCTGTACAGGTGGTATTAAATTTACCTGGACGAAAGTTGCCAGGCTTAGAATTAGAGGTGGTACACAGTTCTGGAGAGAGCTGAGAGCACAAGAAGGCAAAGGACAGATTGAAGCTCATAGCATCCATTCCTAACTGAAAATATAATGACAGGACTGAATATAGCAGAATATTAACAAAAAACAAACATACCCGGACAAACGTTGACATATTGATGTTTTGAAGTTTTTCTGTGCTGTCTTCATTTATTTAGCCCTTTCACCATTGTAGCTGGGCTTTTTCATTGCCCACAAGTTTTGTCTCATAACTTAACACAAAAATATCCACCCCTATGCTTAATATGTATTTTGTAGCAGACTTTAGAATTAAAAATGGCCTCCTTGCACGTTCCAGCCAATATGGTGACTAAAATATAAGACTTAAGTAGGGGAAACTACATATATTCCTGGAGATATAACCCATCATGTTATTATAAGACAAAAAAAATCCTAGATGAAATATAACTAGGAACTTGTACTCATCTCCAAAGTGGAAAAAGCCCATATTTACCAAACGCAGTGGATTGGTGAGACAGGGTCACAAGCGTACCAAACATGGGCATGGGGCCCCAGATGGGAGGCCACTCTCAGAGCATCATAATAGAGAAAAAATGTGTCGCAGACGCGTCCTCTCCGACCTTTATTCTTGACGAAATGTTAATGCAGGGTGCCTAAAATTGAGAAATTAGTGTCAAGATTTGACTGTGTGCATCCACTATGGTAACCTAGGTGAGTGAGGTGTCAGCCAATCAAACGGAGGCAGCCTCATTCTGGTCCTGTGACATCATTATTTGGGTCAAATATTACCAAATAAGAAAAATTTAGCATAATTAGGTCAAGTCTGCTCAAGATATGTCATGTGGATTTGACAGATATAAATAGGCCCTTGAATGGGTGGTTCTACGTGTGGCTTCAACATGAATGTCTCATCAGGCATGATTTTGGGATAAATAAATTGAAACATAGGATTAATCAAGAGATTATTAGTGGTTCAATTTTTTTTCCTGTTTAATGTGTAGACAGTCTATATACCAGGATAATAAAGAGTTTATTACCAAATTAATTGGATATAGGTGTCACAGTGTATATCTGTTATTTTAGGTGGAAAATTCCATACTAGGTTAAAGGCTGTCAATATTATTAGGTTTTTTATAAAGAATGTTACACATACAAAAGATATAAAGGTGTGTAAAAAAAAAAGCCACGGGTCATCAATGTGCATGGGGTCATATTAAACTCTGGGGGTGAGTTCTCTCCAGAGGGGGAAAGTTAATTATAGTCAGCACTCCCATCATTCTTAGACAGTACTGGTGTTAAATGTGGTAGGACAATGTCCATATTACGTTAGTGTTATGTAATTCCCTGCTAGATTCAGGCTAGGCAAATATTAAACATAGTCGTTTTGTGTACGGATCAGCAGGGGGGCCCCGGCTGGAATCTTGCTAGGTTAGTCTAAATCATTCAGTCCATTCGGAATGATGGTGCATAAACGATGCATCCATCTTTTTTCCTTTAGGTTTCTTTCTGCAATCCCTTCTGGTAATTTCTGGGGGATGATGTATAAAGCTGAGTATGGAGATTATGGGTCCATCCTGCCAACATATTTCAGGGGAGAGGATGTGTTGGGACAGGCTCTGAAGTGACGAGCTACTGTGGTATTGTGAGAGATGTTCTTGATATCTCCCATGTATCCATTTAAACGCTCCATTAATTTACGTTCAGTTTGGCTGACATATTGTATGCCACAGTGTTTACAGGTGATGGCATCGATCAGGTTTGCAGTTCTGCAGTTGTCATTGAATAAAGTCCTGAAGTTTCGGCCTGTTTTTGATCACACCACTGTGGTCAATTTTGGGACAGTAATTGCAGTCATTAGGGCTTTTGCAGGGGTGTGAGATATAATGAGGAATATTAGATCTCCCTGGTGAAGTGCTGGTTGAGGCTCTTACCAGCTCGTCATTGAGGGATTTATTTTTCCTCTTGCCAAAAATCAATTTGGTACCATGATATATTCTGGTTACCTTTGATTTCAACATTAGATCCCAGTTTGCTTTAACTATTTTTGAAACGGGTGGGTTGGCAGGGTTGTGTGTGATGTTGCAGTAAAATGCTTTATCTTGTTCATGGGGCTTCTCTTTTAATTGGAGTAAGGCTTCACGCGATTGGGTCTCTGCCTTCATAATGGCATTGAACACTTGCTCTTTGGGATAACCTCTTCTGATGAAGTGGGTGCAAAGCATGATTGCATTCGCCCTAAAGTCAAAAAGATCCAAACAGATTCAACCTACTCTAAAGAATTGTAAATAGGGGATGCCTTTGAGTACATGACATGGGTGTTCAGAGGAATACAAAAAATAATTGTGGCTGTCAGTTGGTTTGCAGTAAAGGGTGGTCTCGATTGTACCATCATGGGAGACCATGCTTTTCATGTCCAAGAAGTTTATTTCTGTCTTGGAGTATTCAAGTGTGACATTGATTGTATCATGACAGCTGTTGAGGTATTTTATAAACTGAAGTATTTCAGTTACCCAAAAAAAAAGAAAATTGAGAAATTAGCACTCTTAGGAATTTGGATATGAAAGTCCGGGGTTAGGTTGTCAACAAAATAAACGGAATCCACTTAAAAACAAAATTTTGTTAAAGAACTCCTTTTCCCCTTCAGACCCAATTTCTGAGGTTCGCGCTAATGCGACTTAAGGTCAACTCTGCTATATTGAGTCATATATGATATATTATATCCCTTGTGCTCTTTTCTGGCATTTTTTTTTTTTTCTTTTCAGATGTCTGCTTAAATTATCCTGGATACAGCAAGTACAGAACATCCTGCTATAAACTCTACACAAGCCGTAAAACCTGGGCAGATGCTGAGGCATCCTGTGTGGCAGATGGAGGTCACCTAGCAAGCATCCACAGTGCTGAAGAACAGGAATTTGTAGTTTGTCTTGTGTGCGCACCTTTTGTATAGATGCTTCTAGAAATTGATAATATAGTTATCCTTCTGTATATGTAAAAAGTTATAGTAATTTATGTGTGATTTGACTTAATATCTTGGACACAATTCTAGCATCACTTAAATTCATTCTAAATTAGCATTATGAGATGTCTAGGAAAGAGAGAGAGACAGGTGGAAGACAGTACGAAAATGAACAAAGATATTTATTTAACACGCTTCTTTTCGCATTCCTTTTCAATAAAAGAATTGCTGTGTGAATGTTAAATTAAGGTCCAGCTCTTACGACACCTGGATAGGGCTGACTGGTACTGCTTCTACTATGACCTGGTCAGACAAGACAAAGATGGATTATGAGGCTTGGTGTGTCACTGATCCTAATGAACCGGGAGTTGGCTGTGTTAGGATAGTATCTTCTCTCTCATTTATGTGGGCAGACCGTGTTTGTTCAAAACTCTTTAACTATGTCTGCAAAGTTGGTAAGTGATCTGTACAGATGCCCTTTGAAATGACATAGTAATGATTGATTTTTACCATTTTCCTTATCCTTTTTAAATGTATCAATATCATAGATGTTCAGCGACCATTTAGGACTGAATACAAGCTTTAAAAGTGGGTCCTAGGAGCCTGATCATAGGCACTTTACAGTGAAAGTATAATCATAATGTGCACTCCTCATACGGATAGATAACTGGGGAAGTATCAGCTCTGTCCACATCCTAGGAAATTGTTCAGAAGATTATTTTTTGAGACCTTACCATTGGAGTAGGTTTATGCCACTTTAAACCTTCAAATGCTTATACTGCTCTATTAACTGTAATGGCTAATGTGCATCCATTAACAAACATCTTTACATGTGTAAATTGACTTCCTTTCTTTTCAAAATTGACAAAGTGGGTAGATTTCAACACTAAATTAGATTGTCCACAATTGTCAATTCATAAGGAGTATAAATATTGCTCCCAGGTCAATTCTTTTTTTAGGTCCATTTGAACAGCACGAGTGTTTCACAAAGAATTCATTTGGCGTAAGTGTCAACTTAGAAGCTACTCCATCTATGAGTCAGACTGTAAAGTCAGAATTGGAGTGTGCACGTAGGTGAGTATTTAGATACAAAGATAGTGACAAAGATCAGATACATTTTAATCAGATGTAAATCAGATTTGAGAGTAACAATGAATAAAAATCAAAAAAAAAAAATTCGCAATTCAAGCTAAATTGATTTATTTTTCTAATTTGACCAGAAGTGGCTTAAAATGCATTGGAAAGATCTGGTTCAGTGGACCACCTGTTTTAGGTTAATCATTGACAAAATGTGTGTTTATAGATACTGTAGTGTTCTACCCCCCGATGCTAAACAAATCTTTTGATAGACAACAAAGAACAACTATTCAGGTTCCAGTTAAAACTTAATTGTCAGATGTAAAGGCACCAGCTGTTCTCTATGACAGTTGACAGGCAGTAGTGTTTACCGCAAATAACCTCAACTCTAGTCTACTTGCACAGTGTCCTAGCATCTACAATAAGCCAATAACATGTACTCTCTCTGTGCAGCAGCACAGAGAGTTATCTACAACATGGTAGCCGGGCAGTCACTTCCCATATCTCAGGATGGTCCGTCATCACTAGACTGACCCTCAGGAAGGCTTCAGAAAGACCTTATAAACACCAGAGCTGAGGGCCACATTACCTCCAGTGCCCAAAGCGTTGGGTAATGGAGGTGCTCTCGATGTCACCAACGAGGAACTTTGATAAACATTGAATATTCCTCAAGGATGACTCGCGACCACCTCAATACTGTTCTGAAGTGTCACAGTGGCTCTTTTCCAAATGCATACATCTTTCAGTTATACTTTATGACTTTTGTGGAAAACACTATACAGAGCAGGATATATTTGCCGATAATGCTTGAAACCGTTGACTGTTGTTTGCAGGCTGTTAGCACAAAGTCTGTCTATTTATTTCTTTTTTTGTGTGTTTTTTTTTTTTTAAATTTTGATAATGCTATTGATATTGGTAAATACAGAACAATAAAAAAACATTATGATTGTAGTCTGTGTAACCTGACGGAGGATGTTAATTAGTTTGTGTTTAATTCCAGGTGTAAACAGGACACCCAATGTGTGCACTTCACCATGAGTGAAGATAGAGGAAAATGTGTCTGTAAGACCTACAGCTCCCTGGTGCAACCCCCAGCATCAGCTCTACCAACAAATATCTACCAAAAGACTGACTGCTGAGAAGTTGAAATAAAATATTAAATACATGTGCCTATGACAAACATGTCCTAGATCACAATCTACCTATCTATACTAAGTCATTACAGAACAGGACTAAAACTAAAAGTGGCCAAAATTCAACCCTTATGAAACTTTTATGAACACCATTATTTTGGTATCATAACAGGTATGCTGTACCCATACGCAGTGGTTTGGCGGAAACATCATCATACTAGCATTCTGCAGCTTTTTGTTGGAAGCCTATATGAGTTGAACTGTGAGGCACTTATAATCTTACCATATCATGACAAATTAGAAATCACTTCATGAAGGACTGTTTACCAGGTTTGGTCAACTACTTTGAAAATTAAGCTGTGCAGAGGATGCCCAATCTGTAATCCACTACATATAATCATCTGTCATGCTCTACATTTCTGAACAAATAATAAGACCACTTGTAGTTCTATTTCAGTTATCAGCAGGATGCCCAATGTGCACACTTCATCATGAGTGAAGATGGAGGTAAAAACCTCTGTGAGACCTACAGCTCCTTGTACAGACCTCAAACTACAACTCCACCTACTGACAACTACCAAAAGCTGGTCTAGGTGTACTACAGCCCCTTGTACAGACCTCCAACTACAACTCCACCTACTGACAACTACCAGAAGATTGTCTAGGTCATAACCAAATGCTGATAACTGTCAAAAAATAATATGATTGATTACATTGGTAGACACTGACCAACTATGCAATAATTGTAGGTTTGAGCTCAGATTATCACTTTTCTTGTCAACCTTTTTTCTCTCTACTTTTTTATAATGCGAGATAAATACCTTTGTTCCTTAAAACTGCATAAATAAGAATTGCAATCATAATGAGAATTGCTTTTTAACCCATCCCAGCCCTGTAATCAGTTTCGTATCATTTTTAAGTGATCCAGGTGACACCGGGGCTAGCACTGGTTACTAAATTTTTAAAGTTACGTATTTTCAAAAGCAAAGCCTCCAATATAAGGAAATGTGTAGAACTGTAGATATTTCTGTACTCGTTTCCTAGAGGTGGGACTGCTATATCCCAAGATTCCATTTTGTGG
Organism: Acholoe squamosa; assembly: GCA_949317995.1. Classification (NCBI taxonomy): domain Eukaryota; kingdom Metazoa; phylum Annelida; class Polychaeta; order Phyllodocida; family Polynoidae; genus Acholoe; species Acholoe squamosa. Next base: position 5,518,961 of record OX439036.1, on the reverse strand, counting down.
GATGCGACTGGTCAAGTGTCTCTTATATCCACTGATCTCTAAGAAACTTAGAGGGGTATACAGGGGAATCAAAATCAATCCATTTAAATATTGGCACAGATTTTAGAGAGAAGCCAAAAGCGCATGGTACCAAAGATCTACAGGATACACTTTGTAGCCAATGATGTTAAAACAAAGCCCTACAGTGAGGAGATGTGCTGTTCTGCATTGTGGTGCCCTCCCTCCATCTTATATGCCATTTTCATTCTTCATGGTCATTGAACATCAACTTTGTGAAATAAATGTTTTCAGGATACTGACAGAAACACGCTTTGGATTCAGATAAGTTACGTTGAAAGTCAACTGTTTCCATTTGATTTAACAACTTCTGCAAGCTTAAATCTTTGTTAACGAATCTTTGGCAACTATAATTGATGCTAGCGAAAAGTATTATTTACACTAGGCCATGGTCCATGTAAACAATATACAAGTGCTGAAAAGGTTAATAAAGGTAGTATTTAAATAAGTTGTTGCCCTATATTTTATCAAGGTAGACAACTTTAGAGTGTCATAAACATGTTTTACCATTGGTAGGGGGTCATATCTATCTATTCAAAATTTTTTGGTCATGTCACTACCTCAACCTTCTGTCCCACATGTCTCATAATACTGAACTGCGAGAAATCTTACATGTATAGGCAATGATTTTTTTTATACTCCTAACATCCATAAAAATAATGTATCTTCACTGTTCTTATCAATTGTGTTGAGCAGGGCCCCTAGTGGGATTATGATGGTCAATAAATAAAACTTCTAGTTTGTCGCACATACAAGGCAGATCTCATAAACCAAAATTCTACTCCTAAAAACATTATGTATGTGAGGTACACTTTTACATCTCTGTAGGCTATATAAATGATTTTTTATTCTAGTGTATTCTTGTTTAATATGTATAGAAACTTTTTGTTAAAACCAAAATCAAGGCCAATCAATGGCGGTCTTTCCGTCTCGGTGAGGCAAACCTCACATACCCAACGTTTTCGGGTGTGTCATAGTAGAATGAAGCTGATTGTCCTGAGTGATGTTCCATGTTTTGCAATGAGTAATGAGATTTATGTGCCTATTAAAAAAGAGTATTTGAGGTGCCCTAGTCTGTATATAAGTAGTACATGAGATGCGCTCAGAGTCAGAAGTGTTGTAAAAGTGCAAGAATTATTTTTTTCAAAACAGTCAAAATGACCCATATTACACTTAAACTGTCTAGATATGGCTTTGAAATAGTAACTTAACTCATTGTGTAAAAGATATAGTGATGTAGATGATCTGTGATGATTAAAAGTATAGCTGAAGTGGAAAATTCTATCAAAAACCTCACATACGCAATGTCTTTTTAGTGTTCAGAAGTGTCCGCGCAGCCCTGGACCATGCTAGCTGTATCAAAATATTATTGTTGCAACATTTATTGAAAGTTTGTACATTGTAGATAATAGAGATTGATTTTCATACAGATCTAGTGATTTTTGAATGTATGAGGGTAAAGTTGAGAATTGTTAGACTATTGAATACGTTAAATGAATAGCCAAACATTCATCACCTATATAAAACCTACAATTATAAAAGAATCATACTATATACTACAATTATCCTGAATCACAGGATATTCCCCACTATGTAGGGTCCTCCAGCCTGTTATCCTATAAGATAATTTTATAAAACAGAAAACGAGAGGGTTGTATCTCCAGATACCTATGATGGATTCTGTATAGCTTGAGAGGTAAGGCTAATGTGGAACTCAGTGTATCAAGTTCGTCTATTGTTATTATTCATTGGATCCGTATTGAATTGTCAACATGTATCACAGAGTAATGTACTTTTCCATGTCAACAATGGACCACTATCATAATAAAGATATTATAAGTTTATTAGCGAGTTTCTAATCTATTTTATTAAATTCATCGCTTGACAGAATGCTAAGCTATATTTTGATAATCTCCAAATTTGGCAATGAGGTGTAATAAAAAAATTTCTTGGCACAAGGATTTGATTTTTACTTCACATAAAGACATGTAATGTAACATTATGGACATGAAATATGATGTAGATAGGATGATATTTAATAGGTTTAAGAACTGTCTGTCTAAAAACATTGCGTATGTGAGGTTTAAAAGCTATGGTTTTATGCCACAAGCTATAAAAACTGACACATTAGGAGTTGGTGACTTGAATCAACCTCTCTAATAAGCCAAGATATAGGGCTTTTAATAGAATAAAGTGTCATTAAATAATATTGAGTTTGTGAATTCAATGGTCCTCAGGCTGGTGAACATTGCTCACTGAATCACCCCATAAGTGATAGTTTTAATAATATTGAAATGTGGGGAACGATCCACAAGTACTACTCATAAGGTCATGATTAGATCACCAAAAAATCAATATGACTGCCAAAATTTAATGCTGATAAGATTGCCCTAATAAGAGACAATGGTACAATGTTAAACTGAAATTAGTGTCTATATCCTTTATTGGATAGTATAGATCTACTCCACAAGGTTCACTTATCCAGGATTCATACAATTATGGTTGCCATGAATGACAGAAAAGTGGCAGATGCTGGAATTTGTAAATCCTGTCCCAGAGTTTGATGCACATATAGAAGACATACAACTACTACATACCACCAAATTCATTTATTGATTCTGCTATTGAGCAAATATCTAGCGTTAAAGGTTATTGATAGCCTGTTGGTTAAGGTGATGCAGTTGTAATGGTTCGGGTCTTTCTAACCAAAGGGGTTCGGGTCTTGTGATTCAAAAGGAAAGACAAAGACAGTATTCCGAGTGTATGCCAACGGTTTTATTATGCTTTACACCTTCCGGTTACCCTTGTGAGTACATGGTTAGGATAACATGGTATCTACATGTATTATGCACGGAGGCCTACATGGCCTCTGATGTGGCAGGTGAGCGCAGAGCCTTTTATAGGGATGCTCCCAGTTTGTCGCCAGGTGTCCCACGGACCCGGATAGGTGCTGCCACCTACCCGGAACCTCAGGAACACCAAGCGACAGGTCTCACCCGCGACACCAGATGGCACCAGTTAGTATTAAACCTCTACACAGTGTTGAATAGCCTCATCTGCACATAGTATATCAATCATGATACCAAGACTTTATCAATAGGCCCTTCAGCCATTTATACCCTACTTTACACACCTCCATGGACCCTATAGTTGTATATCTGGGTATGTGTTAGATGAATCTATACATAGACTACAATCTCAGTGAATCAATTGTTGAAAATTAATAATGAATATACTATTCAATGTGTTATGCGAGTGCAATGTAAGAGTTTCCAAGCTTTGCACAAGAGAGTGGTTTATAATGTGTTTCATGTTACTTGCCTTAGCTTTTGTTTGGACATTGAGTCTATCCTCAGTTAGTGATAAGTATACATGAATAGGTCACTGGAGGAATTTGGAGTTTCAAAATAGAATCTCTAAGTATCTCTGCTAGGGAAGAAAGGAAGACCTGAAACGAATTTTATTTCTGCATGACCTAATTAAGACAGCAATCATATTTTGTCAGTTCCATATTTCACAGGCTCTTCTAAACACGGGGTCATTTATACACAGAAACCAGTCAGAATTCAAGGTATTTCCTTTCTGCCTTGTGAATGTTCTTATTTTGGTTTCAATATCAGGGGCAGGTATGTATTTTGTCAGCTGTAATGCATAAACCTGCTTGCTGTAATATTTTTCTCTATTGATTTATCAGATAGCTGCTCCCATCTAGCTGGCTATAAAGGTCATTGGGCATCCTGCTTCAAGTTGTACACAATAAAGAGGCATCCTGTGTGGCAGATGGAGGTCACCTAGCCAGCATCCACAGCAGTGAGGAATAGGACTTTGTAGCCAATATTGTGTGAGTGTCAAACGTTTAGTTACAGATTATTTGCAAAATAATGCCTCATTGAATACGGCAGACTCACTTTGGGGAATACGATGCAAAAATATTCCAAGCTTGTTGAGATTTGATTATATGTCTCAGTATACAAAGTGTTATATGTTTGGGCTGAGATTTGTATTCAAATAGAATGTATTCCATAAAGTAGAGAAAGTTTAATAGTTAATTTTCATTTTGCGGTGGCTATCTACAGAGTTATACTGTAGGTAAGACAAAATCCAGGTGGGGATTAAAAAACCAAAATGATAGTTGTCCCCAAGTACTTGGATATCTCAATCAGTTAACTGTTGGTTCCTTACAGAATTGCAATGTGGTGAGATAACATTGGGTTCTCTAGGCACAAGTTATGTAATCATATACATATGCATGAATAGCCAGTCCAATGTCTGATTGTAGGGTAAACAATTGTACAGGTCAATCTAATTCCATTTGTCTACGACCCAAGCACCACACACATGAATCAGGGGCTGGTTTAAATGGAAAGAAATCAATATGCCTTAAGCTGCATCATAGTAACTTTGAATCTGAAATAAACCTAATGAAAAAAGGGTATGAGAATGCATCAACCAAACATACTATTTTCATTATAGAGTTGAATGTTGTTGATAGTCTTCCATATGTTTGCCTTAGGCTCAGTATCATTCTTGTTTATTCTTGTTAGCTGAGCCACACTAAAGATTTGCTCAGCCAATGTTAGCAAGAGTCTTACCACCCATGTACGTCCAGACTAAACAGAAATATCACTTGCATACTGAGAGGAAATGTGGCAGCTTCTATTCATTGCCAATGTCCTTATCTGGACCACCCTATCAATAGCAGGTAGGTCATATTTCTATTCAAACTTGGTGTCATCTATTGTAATTGATACTCTTCTTACTAATTTCAATTTCTATCACACTTTACTTTCAGCAGACGGATGTTTGAACCCAAGCCCTGAGCAGGTCTAACAATTTGTAAATAATGAATGGTGACATTTTACTTCTCAGATATCTGCTCTCACCTACCTGGATATACAGCTCATGGTATATCTTGCTTTAGGGTTTATACCAAAATTGAAAACTGGGTAAATGCTGAGGCAACCTGTGTGGCAGATGGAGGTCACCTAGCCAGCATCCACAGCAGTGAGGAACAGTATTTCATAGCTAAACTTTCGTGAGTGTTGTTTACATGGATACTTTCTCTACAGACTATGAAGAAGAAATAACAGATTAATAAGCGAAAATGGCACATATTCGACATCCAAAAGTGTATTTGTAAAATGTTAATCATCATCTTCATTATTGTCTTATCACTTTGCTCTGCTGATAAGGGGACCTGGTTATGGACCATGGATAGGACTGAGGGGCACACCTCCTAACATGGCCTGGTCAGACGGTAGCTGTGTGGACTATGAGAACTGGTATGGAACAAACCCTGATGAAAATGGTATTAGCTGTAGCAAAATGCGGGCTCCAATGGGACATGTATGGAAGGACAAACTATGCTCTGCGTCCCACGCTTACATATGTCGCATCGGTGAGAATACATGTCTTATCAATTTTGTTTTTTTACCTTTACCTTTACTAAACCACTTGGTTCAGTTAACCATTAGATGGGTAATGTTGTTAAGTGAGGTGGTCACAGAAAAATAATGTATTTACCCTATAGTTTAGGGGTCTGGGTCAAATACATTCATTTGTTATATAGCAACATTCAGATTTGAAATGAAGCAGTTGTCTATTAATGTTTACAACACAAATGAAAAAGTGCAATATAAAGTCTGCAATATCCATTCATACTCTTAAATGAAATGTTTTTTTAACTTTTTGTCAGATCAAGCTGTAGATGTGTCTTTAGCACACTTCACAAAGATTGAAATTGGTATGGACATAGACCCAGCTATTAGCCCCTGCTCTACACACACAGTCAGGTCCAGGGTGGAGTGTGCTTGGAGGTAGGTAGTAGTAGTGGTTCATGAAGGTACTAGGTGTTATGGACACAGACCCAGCTGTTAGCCCCTCCTCTACACACACAGTCAGGTCCAGGGTGGAGTGTGCTTGGAGGTAGGTAGTAGTAGTGGTTCATGAAGGTACCAGGTGGTATGGACATAGACCCAGCTGTTAGCCCCTGCTCTACACACACAGTCAGGTCCAGGGTGGAGTGTGCTTGGAGGTAGGTAGTAGTAGTGGTTCATGAAGGTACTAGGTGGTATGGACACAGACCCAGCTGTTAGCCCCTTCTCTACACACACAGTCAGTCCAGGATGAAGTGTGCTTGGAGGTAGGTAGTAGAAGTGGTGCATGAAGGTACCAGGTGGTATGGACATAGACCCAGCTGTTAGCCCCTTCTCTACTCACACAGTCAGGTCCAGGGTGGAGTGTGCTTGGAGGTAGGTAGTAGTATTGGTTCATGAAGGTACAAGGTGGTATGGGCACAGACCCAGCTGTTAGCCCCTGCTCTACACACACAGTCAGGTCTAGGGTGGAGTGTGTTTGGAGATAGGTAGTAGTAGTGGTTTATTGAGGAACCAGGTGTTATGGACACAGACCCAGCTGTTAGCCCCTCCTCTACACACACAGTCAGGTCCAGGATGGAGTGTGCTTGGAGGTAGGTAGTAGTAGTGGTTCATGAAGGTACCAGGTGTTATGGACACAGACACAGCTGTTAGCCCCTCCTCTACACACACAGTCAGGTCCAGGGTGGAGTGTGCTTGGAGGTAGGTAGTAGTAGTGGTTCATGAAGCTACCAGGTGGTATGGACACAGACCCAGCTGTTAGCCCCTCCTCTACACACACAGTCAGGTCCAGGGTGGAGTGTGTTTGGAGATAGGTAGTAGTAGTGGTTTATTGAGGAACCAGGTGTTATGGACACAGACCCAGCTGTTAGCCCCTCCTCTACACACACAGTCAGGTCCAGGATGGAGTGTGCTTGGAGGTAGGTAGTAGTAGTGGTTCATGAAGGTACCAGGTGGTATGGACACAGACCCAGCTGTTAGCCCCTTCTCTACACACACAGTCAGGTCCAGGGTGGAGTGTGCTTGGAGGTAGGTAGTAGTAGTGGTTCATTAAGGTACCAGGTGGTATGGACACAACCCAGCTGTTAGCCCCTCCTCTACACACACAGTCAGGTCCAGGGTGGAGTGTGCTTGGAGGTAGGTAGTAGCAGTGGTTCATTAAGGTACCAGGTGGTAGGAACACAGTCCCAGCTGTTAGCCCCTCCTCTACACACACAGTCAGGTCCAGGGTGGAGTGTGCTTGGAGGTAGGTAATACTAGTGGTTCATGAAGGTACCAGGTGTTATGGACACAGACCCAGCTGTTAGCCCCTCCTCTACACACACAGTCAGGTCCAGGGTGGAGTGTGCTTGGAGGTAGGTAATACTAGTGGTTCATGAAGGTACCAGGTGGTATGGGCACAGACCCAGCTGTTAGCCCCTCCTCTACACACATAGTCAGGTCCAGGGTGGAGTGATCTTGGAGATAGGTAGTAGTAGTGGTCCAAGGTTGTGTGTGCTTGCAGGGAGAGGTAACACACAAATAAATCTATATAGCAATACTAGAATTTGTAGTTCTACATATCGATTACAAGAAAATCATACCAATCACACATATTTAACAGAAGGAAACATATGCAAATCCCACTTATTCAAAAAAATCCATGGGTGAAAGGGTAAAATGTAAAATATAAAGTTTTTTCCCAAAATCTATACTGCATTCTGGTATTCTCATTTATTGTTATGTACCTGTTTACCATAAAGGTGTCAGCATGGCAGTGGATGTAAGCACTTCATTGTGATTGATGATGGAAGGAAATACTTGTGTGAGACCTACACCACCCAGTACCATGCTGCAACCTCTGGAACTCCACGCTCTGACAGCTACCGAAGAATGTAATCCCTAAAACTGTAAAAGGAAGGCAGCACAGAATCAGCCATATTTAAATTATAAAAAGAACAGACATATTTGCAGTGTTAGGATTGACACTTGACAGAGTCGCTGACCCCTGTATTACTCCCTACTTTTCCACAGAAGAAAATATCCATCTGTCCTTTTTATCTGTGAAGTAGACTATTCTGGTCAATTGTACATCAGAAAAAGAATGTTATAAATAAGTAAACCTTGGCACTAAGATTCATGCAAAGATTTCAAGTACTGAAACACTGGACAAAAAATTAATGAAATTATCAATAATAATGAAACCACCACATCCATGTAGGGGAGGGCGGAATGGGTAAAACATATCTAAACATTTGACTGTAATTTAATGTTTTGTGGAATTGTTATGAAAATGGTTTTCTGTCGTAAAATTATTTCAAGGTCAATATGTAATTTTTCAAATTAAAACCTCTTTGAAACAAAATCCTTCTTTCTTTCATTTAGCAGAAGTCATATTTAATGCTATTCAATAAAGAAGGTCAATGAGTGAAAGAAGTACATAAGTGCTAACTAGTCCACTGTTTTTCCTCAGAATAAGTACAATAAAATTGATGGCAAACTGAAATAACTTTTTCTTACCATTTCAATGGCATGATTTACGGGGGGAAGTAGATTATGGATCTGCCACCAAGATTTATTACCTCTGACCACAAAGTTAAAAGCACAAGGGGGTTGCTGATTTGGTGGAGGAAAACCAATGGGTTAAAGGTGTATATTTAATAAGTGGCAGGGTGAATATTGCTTACCATAAGCTAGACTTAATCACAACAGTGACTACATATATGATTAGTTCATGTCAGTATACCCTGCTGTGTGATTTAGTGTTATCCTTTAGGCACACATCTCCATGCATCCAATGTTAGATGAGTCTACATAGACTCAATTGATACCCAGCCTAATCAATGACTATGGGCATAAAGAAAAACTAATATTCTATGAGTGTGCATGCAACCAAATTTATAGGATAACTTGGCATAGGGCAATAATTTATAGGATGGGTCTTATCATGCCAATCATTTGATGAAGAGCCCTATTTTGTTTGGCTCTTTTGAATATTTTGGGAATGACAAATTATTATTACAAAGAAGAAAAAGTGAAATTAAATCATTCTTCTGCCAACAAATCATACATAACCAAAGTGCTTCGTTTCAAACCAATATCAATTACATAGGTTAGAATATCATTTATGCTCCTAGATTTTGGGCTCTTTTCCTGACCCCTAAATTACCCTATTTTAATCAAAGACCATTGTAAGTGGTTCATACCCCCTAGGCACTTACAAACCATAATAGTTTGTGAATACATCATACATAGATAATAAGGTATTAATACTTCCAGGTGGTCACTGCTCACACCATGTATTTGGTCAATTGTTCCTCAATAACAGACGTTCATTATCATGCTTGATTAGACAATTAATCTAGCTTAAGCCAAATTTGGTGTTGTGAGGCATGCTTCTTAGGCCAAGGAAACCAGAACACATTTCCAGAAGATATCCCTGTTTTGCACTTTAAAAGAAATGTCAATACTGATTGAGGTAATATGAATTGACATTTTTCTTCACTGCCATCAATTCCCCCTACACAGATCTGTAGAGTGTCACCCCTCATCAATAAAGGAAAAGACACATTGTTTTTCACAAATTTATTTTGCAACATTGATTCATGTTTGTAGATAATATATCCACAGTTCTAGAAATGCCAAGACAATTTAAACCATTCTTAAGACCATTTCTACTTAATGTTGAGAATTTTGTGAATTTTGTGAATTGCTCTATGATCATTATGCCAGTTCAGATAACATGTATGTAAAGCACACCAATATCATTCTTGTCCTTAGCTTGACGGATTTATGTTATGAATACCCTTTTTGCTCTGTGCTGGTTCAACACTTTATTGCATATGCTCAGATTGTAAAAGCAGTCTTACCCTTGGAGCAGCAATTAGTGGAGGAACCATGACTAATCTTCTATGTATCATTAACATCCTTATTTGGATATATGTTTCTGCAGCTGGTGTGTATAATTTCAAAACATTTGCATCTGCTTAAAGTTGACAGCCTGAACCCTATCATGTTTACATCCTGTTGTATTATTCTAGCAATAGGTCCGTCTAAGCAGTGTAAACCTTAAAGCTTGAATGTAGCACTATGAACTTACTATGTTATAAAGGCTTTTGAATATGGTCTCCACTGATCATAATATATATGTATATATATATCTATATATATATATATATATATATATATCGATTTGTGACCCCGATAATCATGACTGGATCAATGTATGAATTCAAATATTGGTTTGGGTCCCACTCCCACACACACAAACACAGAAGGGATGAATCTTTCATGATTTTCTCCATTAGTCTGTTTATTGTAATGCTTCATTCTTAGAAATCATGTTTCCCAGATATGTGCGCACACCTACCTGGATACATGGTTCATGGAACATGCTGCTTTAAATTCAATGACATTGCAAAGACATGGTCAGATGCTGAGGCATCCTGTGTGGCAGATGGAGGACACCTAGCCAGCATCCTCAACAGTGAGGAGCAGACATTTGCAGCTACATTTGCGTAGGTACACTAGGGGGGTGAAATGCACCAATACACAATAGTGTGGTATACATCAACTTATAATTCATATTACAATTGATCCTCGGAAGGGTATCTATATCAATCCAAATATTTGTCAAAAGCCTGACTGAGGGAATGTTTTTGTATTGAAATGATTGGTAATTTGCCCCATTTTGAAGGTTTGGTGACATTTATTTATCATGGCTAAATGGATTAGATATCGTAGATATCCTAGATGTGTGTCTCTATGTAATAATACACCATGCATATGGCAAGATGGAAGAGAATGAAATGGAAGGCCGAATAATGATGCCTTAGGAATATATGGGCAAATAAACATACTGTATAGTAACTGATCAATAAGTTGTTACTGATATGTAATAAGATATATTTCCATTTATTCTGCCTGCTGCCCACCCATCATAAAACAAGTAATTTCTAAGTACAATAATCAAAGGAATAATTAATTCCGTTGTTTTGCATGTATGAGCATTAAAATATTAATCATGAAATATACATGATTAAAAGGACATGGAATGAATTCCCATTTGTTCTACTAGAACAAGCTCAATCGGAGGAATTTGGATAGAACTGACTGGTACCCGCCCAAATGTGGCCTGGTCAGATGGTACAGCTGTGGACTATGAGAACTGGTATAGTCCAACCCCTCATCGTGTCGGTAAATACAGCTGTGCCAAAATGAAACAGACCTCACGCCTGTGGAAAGATGATTGGTGCGGCAACCCTGTGAACTACCTGTGTCGTGTTGGTGAGTTCGAAATAATACCTGTTATTGACCAATCACTATTCAGCACAAACACAAAGAACACCAGACTCAACAATATTTACTGTCCACAAAATAATGAGTGCAATTGCCTTGATATTAAAGCACACACCCCTCTAAATAGAAATAACCTTCAAACATCTGTGAAGCCCAGTTAAAGGTTTTTCTCCTTTTTTCAAGGGCAGTGTGATGGCACTGCTCAATCTGCTCAGAGGTACACTCCTATGAGGAAGATGCACAGATTTAGTCAATATAGATGTATTAAGTAAATCTCTATACGACAGGTATGGTTGTTGATCCAAATCAAGGCTACTTCACCAAAATACCAGGTGGTGTACCTGTGGATGCAGCTGTTGTACCTTCATCTACACAGGAGATGCAGTCAGTAGATGAATGTGCTCTGAGGTAGATTATAATTACATAGTACAAAATTCTTTCATTGAATTTCATTCATAGTTTCATTGAATAAACTACTCTTACACAGGTTGTCTAACAAAGTTATGGACCTAATGTGATCTACATATAGATAATACCCAATACAAACTAAATGGATCCTTTATTCTGATGACACCAATCTAAAGTGGAGATAGTGCCTATGTTTATATAGACCTCTTTTTAGTGATACAACACTGAATGGTATTATTAAATGCTGGAAATAAAGGCAATGTGAGGATATGTGATTTGTAATGTTAAGTATGTGATGAAACAAAACTATCAGGTACAAATGGCTGTACTGGGTTTGCTACATTTTTCCAGATGTCAGCAAAATGTTCAATGTGTGCACTTTATTGTCAGTGAAGATGGAGGTAAATACATTTGTGAGACCTACAACGCCCTGAAGAGACCCTCTACTAATACTGCAATAATTGGGAACTACAAGAGGGTCATCTAGGTCACTCTCTTGCTCTCCAGCTACAACATCAACTGACAATTGCCTTAAAACTTCTCTTACAATGTAAAAGCATTCCCTAAATTTAGTATGGAAACTGTAAAAACTCTAAGTAGGAAAAACGTCCTTAATGATACGTAATGCCTTCTCATAGAAATATGGTCTGTACGGACTTAGAAATGTTATTAAATATAGTAGGCCTATACCAGGTATTTCTAAATTGAATTTGTAACACCACTGCCTCTAACATTTACAAACATACACCTTGACCAGTCATAATATGTAGACCAAGGATTCAGACAGTGCAGTCCTGTAATGATGGAGAGTGTCTGCTACTGGACACTCTAATGTACGAGGGACTGAGAATCAGTACTAAGATGAATATGTTTTTTTTTCTCTACAGCAATATCTGAATATAGAGAACTATTGTGAAATTTAAACTTCTCGTTTGAATAACGGATCAGGTCTATACTGTGAAGTCATACAAGGAGTTGTGCAGTTGCCTAAACAAGCTTTAAATCACACTAAAGAAACAATGAAACAGATTACAGTGAATTCCCGTAAAAAAAAACTATGGGTTCTCCCTAGTCTCTGTACGGGGAAACTTGGAGTAAGAGTGAACACTAAAATAATGGGGAACCACAGGCACCCACAATTGCCAGTGATTCACCATTAGTTAAGTAAATTATTTGTTTACTGTGCAGAAGTTGACACCTTGTAGCAAATGGACATGACATTAGCATTTTCCAAAGATATATCAATTAAAAGTAGCAACCAGTAGAGACAACGTACCCAGATTAAGACTACTTGTAAAATGTCATATTTCAGTCAGTAAAGATAGTCTGTGTACCTAAATCAGAAGAAAAAAATCAATAAAATGAGCAAGTGACATTCATTTCTATGACCTTTGTACTCTATTCATCTATATTCATTACACTTGGGGGAATGCAGTGATGCCACAACCTTATCGAAGAATAATCCCGTATCATCGATCATTTATAAAAAGGTATTAGAGGAATTTGATAAGGATTGGTCCAGTCCCACTGTAGGGACCGGATGATCGAGGCCGCTACAACATTACTGTCACCTAAAACGTTTTTGGAGTATCAATGAGGGGTGATAATAATAATCATTATCAGCAAATAGCAAAACATGTCATCAGTGTCCATGAAGTAATCTGCAGCTTATAGGAACAGCCCAAAGATGGGGGTGTGGCTTATAACAACTTAGCAGAATCAATTTTATCACTGGAAACCACTGGTAACCAGCTGAAGCAAAAGTTGCATCCATTGGTCAATTAGATATGTCAGGTAAAGGTGGGTATTTAACACTTAGGAACAGCACTTCATAGAGTTTGGAATGCGCCTTGAATACTGGTGGGATTTACTCTTTAAGGGAAGCTGAAATGTCACAAACATGAGGAAAGGATGGTGTCTGATTGTTTTATTAAGAATAAACATATGTTATTTATTATTCATGTATGTATAGAGGGCCTCCTCTTATCATGGGTGCCTCATTACCGATTCTCAAAACATGGACGTTTGATTGTGTAACTGCAGGGGCGTAGGAAAAGGGGGGGGGGCAGGAGGGCCTGGACCCCCCCAATCACAGAATAGGTGGGGCCTGAATATGTCTGGGCCCCCAAAATGTGTCAAGCCCCACTATAAAATGTACAAGATTCCCATAGCTCACCACTCAAATTGGACAAATATGTCATTAAGATAGGGAAATGGCAGCATTGTTTAAAGATAAGCCATCAAGGAATAACCTTTCATATAAATTGCATACAGTGATGCATCAACACCAGCACGCTCTAACCGATAATTCATGGTGGCTGGGGTGGGGCCCCCCCAATGAAGGTGTCAACGGACCGTTACAAGTGGTGAAGTGATTATACACGGAATCCAGAGAAGTTCATTTGATCCTTTTATTGCGTAGCTGACATGAGTGTTTCATAAAGATGGTAACAATGATAACACTCGCCAATATCTAAGCTCTGCCCCTGATCCTATAGCTCAACCTGTCGTAGGTTCTAGATATAGGTGTAAGGTGTAAGTTGGGAGAGATGATCTTAGAAAAGATAGATGGGAGCTGCTCAGGCTGCCTTTTATATTAAGGGCCTGAGCAGCTCACAGTATTGTGAAATGTTCTATACACGTGGCTCAATAGAATAGTGCCATGTGTCATAGAGAGAGAGTGCCACCTGTGGGTAGATTATGTTAATGAGGATTGAGAGGAGATTGTGAAATATCCTCTCATTCCAAATATGGCACCACAGGTGGATTGCACTTCCTCCAGTTGGGCTGTGTGTGTGTAGATAAGGTTGGAATGTTATTACATTCTTGTACCTTATGTCACAGAGTGTCATGGAGGAAGTGTGTTTGTGATGAGTAATGGATCCTGGTTCCTGTTGGGGAATGCAGTAGATTATTGAGTGTAGATCATGGGCAGAGCTTAGGCTTTATATGGCGAAGAATTTAGTAAATATGAAAAATAATAATAATACCCAGAATGGTCCATTGACAAATCCCCACATTCTACTCGTCTCTGCACGAGTGTAAAGGGAGAAGTTAAGTAGAAAAATAAGGCTTTGCCAAGTCCATTGACAATTATGGGTATTATGATACAAATACAGGATTTTGGTGAAAACCTGATGAGTTTGACATTATATGTGGTATAAAAAAGGTTCCTTTTATGGAATTACAAAAATACAGTTTGTGTGGATCAAGTGACTTAATCTATGTACACAGGTTATAAATGCAGGGATATGTACAATGCTTAAAATATATATGTACCGGCTTGTTATTGTGGGAAAATGAAAATTTTCCTGGTATGATAACATTTTTGGTTTTATACATTAATATGCAATGAGATATATCCAGATGAAAGTTAACCAGTTTGGTGATTCTTGGTATCGTGGGGTCAATAATCAACAAAAGGGTGATGAGTTTTTGGCTCCACATTACCAAGGCTTATAACTGAAGTTGTGTAGGGTCTGCTACACAGTCGGGTATAAGGTATAAGTCAAGGTGGTATTCAGTGTTACTGTTAACTAGAAACATGGTAATTTTCATGAAAATATACAAAAATGAGATGTATACAACCTGTTGATTATGGATAACTAATTTGACTAAAACTCATAAATACATGTCATAGTTGAGCTTGAAAAAAAACAGTGGTAAAGGTGATGAATTTTATAGCACCTAGAGAGGCAAGCCAGAAGGGTATTTTGGTGTGTCTCTCATAAAATTCATCAAAGATCATAAATTAACGTCACAATTGTGTCTCAGCGATTTGGATTTAAAATATGGTTATACAAAAATTTGTTTTGAAAAGTGTCTGTTTGTGTCTTCTGAAGTGTCAATTTGGGTGTATACTGCTGGGAGGTAGGTTCTGATGTCCCTTATGGTGATATTGTCATTTGTCGCCTGAAAAGTTCCATGGCGAGGAAGCTATTGGGTTATAAGTTGCCATGTTGTTTCATTGTTAGTTGTTTCTGGACTTGATGGTACTGGTCCTTTCTCCTTGGGTTTGGCCTCTGGTACTGAAGGGAACGATGCTGTGTTGGTGGTAGGCCTGTTGAGGAAACAACAGGAAGAGGAGACAATTCATCGACCTATAGTTTGTCTGTTATGGGTTGCAGACAGGCCACGGTCAATACAGAGAAAGGACGTGAGATCAATATCATTTTGTCAACGTACAAAACCTAAGTGCAGAGCTCGATTGATTTATTTGGCTTAGCGCAGGTCCTGTATCCAGGGACGCTATGGTTAGTTTATCTAAATTCCACCAGGTGGTAGTAGCGAGCTGGCGCTGCATCATAATGGCGAAAAACCAGATAAGTTATGGGGATTAATACAGGTATGACCTGCTCAGGTCGACCCCTACCTGTCTCAAATATCTTGAAAGGAACTCTGTTGATGCTGACTGAAGGGAAATTTAAATTTTTGGTCTGAAATGGGGGGGGGCGGAGAAAAAAAAAATAGAATTTTCTTTCCTGTGTCGCCAAAATTTTGATCCGGGCTGCTATAAAAGGGGACTCGTCCATCTGTGAGGTCATAACGTTACATAATCGCCGCCATGGAGGTGTATGAGGTGAACCTCATTATGCCTAATGGGACCCAACTCCACCTCACGATCACCATGTCGGGCAGATTGTAAGTACATTCTGATTCACAAATAGGCGATACCTGAATTTTTGACAATTTTGAGGGTCAAGACGTGGGGCATTTTGGTCTAATTAGCTTTTTGGATTGTATTTCAGCATCACACAGATCCAGTGGGTCATCATCCCTCCGGGTGGGATGATTAATGGCTACTAAGGTAAGTTTGATCTGAACAAGTCAAATGGAACATGTGCTAATGTTGTTGTTGTTGTCGGGATGCAGCGTTCGGGTGTCACATGACCGATGGTAGTCATGGTGACGGCCGTGACGTCCGTCGGTTTCGGTAATTAAAACGAAACCAAGATGGCGCCGGGCTGCCGCGTATGGCGCGAAAGTTGCGGACCAGACGCTGCAGCCGGTGCCAATACTGATGAACATTAGTGTAGGCTGGTCTGTTATGTTAGTTAGGCTTAGCTTTGGCTATGATGTTGTAATAGCTCATTATGTTTGATGATGGCTGTGTATGGATGTGGTTTGGGCGTATTGTCGAGGCTGGGGGGTTCAGTCCGGGGTGCGGGGGGGGGGGGCGGGGGTGAATGGTAGGCTAGATGGGGCGGGGGGGGGGATCCCCACATAAGCGTCTTTGCGGCGTATGTGTGAGGGGCTACCTGCCATCCCCACATAAGTGTGATGGTATCTTCCAAACACTATTGACATTTGGGTATAACCTTGGGACGGTCCCAAGTTATATGATTGTGGGGGTGGCCGGTAGCTAGTGGGGTGGGACGGTGGTTTCCATCATGAACCGAAGCCGGCCATGTTGGAATGGTGAGTCGAAATTTTACCTACCATAGATTATGTATGTGGCCCACTCAGCCAGGTTGAGTTTAAACATATAGATAGTTGGGGCGCTGGGCTTCTTGGGGTTTAGCAGAGCCCAATTTGCTTTGCCGCCGTTTGGGCCCGAGCCTTCTATCTGGTATGCTCTCCTGGATTGGGGGACGATGCCGTGGCTAGACTCGCCGGGCATTCACTATTACAGCATGGGGACACCTGTTCTATAAATAGAGCGGGTGTTTCCCCCGTTGTAATGGTTACGGGTATACTGACAAAACGGATTGTTTTGATTTTGCCAGTGCACATGTACTCTACTGCAATAGTGATCCATACGAATTTTGATTTGGGGGAAAATAGGGCTCGGGTGGTTGAGTGGGGGGGGCTTGGTTTGGTGTGAGAGAAAAAGGTGGGGTGTGGGGCGCAGTGTATTGCGGGAATTTTGGGTCGGAAAAATTTTATACAAAAATTTTGGGGGGTCTGCTTGTTTGGGGTGTGTTGCTAATAGGACACTGGTAGGCATAATTTCTAAGATAAACTAGCTTGTTAGGTTAATCTATGGCTAGTAATTGATGTATTTTTACCCTGACTCTCTTGTAAGAGTTTTTTTAGTGAATAGTGAGCTAAGATGGTTCAATACAGTGGTGGGGGGTGCTTGGCTTGATAACAATGAACAAATTCAACCTTTTTAGATTGACGGCTTGCCAAACAGATCCATGGCCTTGCTCCTATCGCCATGTGGGCCTAGAAGGCTATGGATGGTCCACCCTGGGTTGAGTCCATATGACTTTGGTGCCTTAAGGCTTAAAAATTAGTACTAAATAAATAGGTAATCTGAGGTAGGATGGGTTGTGTGTGGGGTGGGTGGGGTGTTGCCAAAAGGTTGATAAGTAAGATCTAAAATGGTCAGGTCGTCGTAGAAAGGCATGAAGTGGACTGCGAATTCAACTATCACATTTTACAAACCACACTGGGCGCACACTACCATTGGCATGTAATGGGTATCTGGGTAACATGATGGCATAATCCATCATTGTCATGCTAGAACGATTGATGACGCTACTAATGGACACATAAGACAAAACCTACCTGGGCTGGTTGCATGGCAGCCTCGGCATTTGGCCCTGTGGTCTCCGGATACTTGCTCCATATGGTGACTGGGTTTGGTAAGTTTGGTGTATTGTTTGGGAAGTGGATAAGATGGGGGTGGTGTGAGGCTTATAAGAACTTCATGAGGTTGGCTAATTCCTCATTACATGCCTCCCGATGAGGTATGTCTCACCCATATATGGCACGGGGCCTAGCTATTGGTTGGTTTGCATATCATCGGCCACTGATATGCAAATAATTTAATGGACCTTCTAGGGGGGTGCGGATGATCATAGGATTATCTAAATATTGTAGTATGGTTTAGGGGGGGGGGGGTAGTGGCTGTGATGCTGAGATTAGTCAGCTTGCCAGGGGTGCACTTGTTCCTGTTGTGTTAACACAGCAGGGAACCATGCTGAATTATTATTTGATTAAGTGTCTCACCAAACATTCCAGTACCAATGGTAAACAGAGGTATAAACACGGATCAGGATGCAAGAGAGCTGCTCTCCTACAGTAGGCTGTCATTTGGTAATACCTTAGGGTATAGAGGAGCCCTGAGCTTGTAACAAACCAGCGCATGCATGCCCCAATTTAATGGGACACAAACCGAGCGTACGCTGTGACCGTGGGTAATTTATGTGGCGTGCCAACCAGATCATCCATTTTACGGCTGCCTGAGCCTTTAGAAAAATAAATAAGATTTTTGGCAATGTCACCCACTTACTTGTGGTACTAAGGTTTTGATGTGTTGGAGTTAATAATTTGAATTTTGTGGAAAAATGAAACATAAAAAAAAGGTGAATTTGGTGGTTCTAATGAGTACTCTCCATTGAAATAATATATGGGGAAATGGAGAGGGAACATCTATTACACGAAGAAAATTTGCCTATAGTGTCTGGGTGGTTCTATGTATGTCTGTTTTAAGGGTGGTAAGAAGGTTACTAGGGTGAGTTTGTTAGAACTAATAGATTGGGGTGTAGGGCTGGGGTGGGGGTGGGGGGGGGGGGGTTGTTGGGGAGAGGGGGGGTGCCTATACTCTGTCCATAGACATTGTGGGATGTTTTTGGAGGAAAAAGGGGTCTTATCAGCCAGTAACACTGTGAGTCTAAGGTTCCTAACAAATTTCAAAATATGTGCTTGCTATTCTATCAACCATTTCTAGTTAATAAAAACAGGGAGGCGCCAGATTTAACGAGAGCTCTATACAAGTGGTTGTCCATGTTTACAGATACTGCACTCTTAGTCAATTCTGTATCAACGAAAATGGCCTTACCTTGCTGTCCATATTGACTAGACTTGCTTTTAGGCTCCAGAATCGCGGTATCCTGGCTGTGCTCTTCATCGTCAGTGCAAGAGTCCTGGAGGTGTGAGAGTCAATTGAGAGTTAACTTCTGCTTCAGTAGTAGGAACAGGAGTAGTGGTGGGCGGTCGTGTGGTCGGTTCCTTTAGGGTGGGGGGGCGGTGACTATAGGTGCTGTAGTTCCGTCCCCGAATCCTAATTATTGTGGCTGTTCCTGGGGCTGTCACTGTCGGCGTCAGATTGTGGCGCTGCATAGCTCCTACCAGGGGTGGTGTTCCTTGGTGTTTCGGGTGGATATAATTGGATCATTTTGAAAGCTGCAGGTGATGAAATTTGCCTCTGGAAGTGATGTGTAGTAGCACTTGTGGGGTGGTTGGGCGCGTCTAGCCCAGGTGATGTAAAGATGCGTTGTTCTGAAGCTGGCTCCCTGGGTGATGTCTCACTATTGCTCATGATTAATGAGAGGTTGGTAGTGGGATATTCTTGGAGGGTTCATCCACCATCGTGTCAACAGACCGTTACAAGTGGTGAAGTGATTATACACGGAATCCAGATAGGTTCATTTGATCCTTTTATTGCGTAGCTGACATGAGTGTTTCATAAAGATGGTAACAATGATAACACTCGCCAATATCTAAGCTCTGCCCCTGATCCTATAGCTCAACCTGTCAGAGGTTCTAGATATAGGTGTAAGGTGTAAGTTGGGAGAGATGATCTTAGAAAAGATAGATGCGAGCTGCTCAGGCTGCCTTTTATATTAAGGGCCTGAGCAGCTCACAGTATTGTGAAATGTTCTATACACGTGGCTCAATAGAATAGTGCCATGTGTCATAGAGAGAGAGTGCCACCTGTGGGTAGATTATGTTAATGAGGATTGAGAGAAGATTGTGAAATATCCTCTCATTCTAAATATGGCACCACAGGTGGATTGCATTTCCTCCAGTTGGGCTGTGTGTGTGTAGATAAGGTTGGAATGTTATTACATTCTTGTACCTTATGTCACAGAGTGTCATGGAGCAAGTGTGTTTGTGATGAGTAATGGATCCTGGTTCCTGTTGGGGAATGCAGTAGATTATTGAGTGTAGATCATTGGCAGAGCTTAGGCTTTATATGGCGAAGAATTTAGTAAATATGAAAAATAATAATAATAATACCCAGAATGGTCCATTGACAAAGGTTTGCTTCCTACGCCTCTGAACTGGAATAAAGCCTTAGTTTCACCCTTCAGTGGTGCCACCCAGTAGAACAAGATTGCACTAATCCAAAGTCTACAAAGCAAGACACCACCCCATGGGTAGATATTGTGTATTCAACACAAAATGATCAGTTGAGGGCGGGAGTTGTGTCTAGTCATCCAGAACGAGGAATTTGTATATGGCAAACAAAGATCAGTATAGGTTGGGGTATAGCATACAGAACATACTCTCTGCACCCCATGCTAGATTAGGTGCCACACTGTGCTCCCACTCACCCTACCACACAGTGAGTGGGAGCACAGTGTGGCAACTAAAAACAGACTGTTATTATGGGGCCAGTTATAGTACTACTGTACAAGTAGATGTCCCAGGTGAGGTGGAGGGGAGGGGGTAGCAGTCCACATATCCATAACATAATCAGGGACTTCCTACCTAGATTGAAGTTCTTATTCTATTTTAGTCCCCTCTCTTAGAGAGTGGGCAATGGTACCTAAACAGACTGTTATCATATAGAGTCAGCAGCCAGCTTTATTGCTGTAGTGGAGGTCGTATTGCTGGAGAAGAGGAAAGTGAATAGACAAGGCGTTCGGGCAGCGGTTTTCTGACCATATGCAGTGCATTGTGGGTGGGGTTGACCTCGAAAGCTAACTACACAACCTTAGCTTGTTCCCTCCACCCCCTTCCACCCCAGCCAGGTCTGGCTAGGTACCAGTCCCTAACTATGCAATGGAGGGTAGTAAGTTGACTCGGGGATCAAAATTGACCCATATAGGGAGGACCAATAGGGGGTGGCCTTACAAACCAGCATTGACCCCTCGGCCATACTCCGAACGCCTTGAGTGGTTAGGGAAGTGGTAGTTTAGGCCTACTGGATTTATTTGCTCTTTCCTATAAAGTGGTCTGTTTTAGGTGCCACACCCCGACCGTTATAGGCCTGCTGGATTTATTTGCTCTTTCCTATAATGTGGTCTGTTTTAGGTGCCACACCCCGACCGTTATAGGCCTACTGGATTTATTTGCTCTTTCCTATATAGAGTATGCTTTTAGATGCCACAGCCCAACCTGTATAGGCCTGCTGGAGGTATGTGCTTTTCCCTATATGCTTATACTCTTAGGTGACTTACCTCAATCTGTCTAGGCCTACACAGGTTGTATACATTTATACTATACTGATTCCCTTTATTCAATAGAAAGTAGTGAAGACCTTATTTCCATTCTGCTCAATTGATTAAAGGTCGATATCACAACACCCAAATAGAACAGAATTTCGCCCTTCAGGGCTACTTTCATTGAATAAAACAGGTGCGATTTTCCCATAATTTAATATTGAATAAGACTGAAAAAGGAAAAATCTTGAACCCTGAAAGTAAGTCTCTTTGGTGCCCTACATGCTACAGCTGTTGGACATAATCCCATAAACTACCTACACGCTTGAGGCGTTCGGAGTACGGCCGAGGGATCAATGCTGGTTTGTAAGGCCACCCCCTATTGGTCCTCCCCATGTGGGTCAATGTTGATCCCTAAGTCAACTTACTACCCTCCAAAGCATAGTTAGGGACTGGTACCTAGCCAGACCTGGCTGGGGTAGAAGGGGGTGGAGGGAACAAGCTAAGGTTGTGTAGTTAGCTTTCGAGGTCACCCGCACCCACAATGCACTGCATATGGTTAGAAAACCGCTGCCCGAACGCCTTGTCTATTCACTTTCCTCTTATCCAACAATACGTTCTCCGACCTCCACTACAGCAATAAAGCTGGCTGCTGACTCTATATGATAACAGTCTGTTTAGGTACCATTGCCCACTATCCAAGAGAGGGGACCGAAATAGAATAAAACCATAGTGTTGTAGATTTTAATACAATAGTAGAGAATAGTCCTGTGAGACATGGTGCGGCGACTTGTAATCTTGTGTCTAGTGTCAGTTGGTGAGACAGATAGGGCATACTATCATCTGGGCGTTTGGTAGTATATAGCACACATTCAACCTGAACTACCCACTGCAGCTAAGTACTAATAGTCTGTAGACTGTCCATTCTGCATGCACCTCACTCAGCTGCCACAGGGACCTGTCTTGTCAATGTCTTGTCAATGTTCAATGCCATAGTCAACAGGTGTGTCATTATTAGTGTACACTGTCTCTGCCCCCCCCCACACACACACCCAACTGCCAATCACTTGTAATAGTCTGTACCTCGTCATGGGCCAGTGGTCAGCAAACCGGCCAGATCACTCCACCTCTCTGTAGAGGGGGAGCACAGTGTAAGTACCCCGGTGTACATACATGTTTTCGGTGTTCCACAAAATCGTTTATACAATGAAAGGAGTAATCAAAATAATCTTTCATCACCAATAGTAGATACATATTCTGAGATAGCATTATTTCAATGTAAACTAAAGATTTTACACAGAAAAGAATGTAGCAGTTCCACAAGGTGGCCTTACACTTCAACCTCCTCCGATTTACAAAAATGCACATATGGCAACACACACTTTAGCACTGATTTCTCCATAGAGATCTTTGACAGTGAATACTTTGTTCAAATACAGAAAATATGTTCCAATTGTACCATAACCCACTGAGATAAAACCTGTACTACATATATATAGTAGTTTCAAAACGAACAATTCTAAAACAAAGGCTACAGGGATGCATTTCTGAATCTTAAAATGCTCTAATGCTAATCTGCCATAGGGCTCCAAATGATGAAATGTCTTATCTGCGAATAAAATCAAAAGTATGAGATATATTCTGAAAATTCCTTCACTGATAAGTGAAGTACACACACTGTTGTTATTACATTAGAATAGTGAGCAGGAATAGTCCATAGCAGAGTAGCCACAAACAAAAATAGATTGCAAGGCCTCCCTATCCCTTACACCATGGCGACTGTGAACCATACACTAGTCTACTCATCTCACGAGTAGTACTCACTAGTCGCCGCGCTAATAAGAGCTTCAATCTAGGTAGGAAGTCCCTGATTATGTTATTGATATGTGGACTGCTACCCCCTCCCCTCCACCTCACCTGGGACATCACCCCCACCCACAATGCACTGCATATGGTTAGAAAACCGCTGCCCAAACGCCTCGAGTGTGTTAATAGTACAAGGGTGCTGGTCACACCTCGCTGAATACAGCACAGCCATGCCCATGACAGGCAGTATGCAGTGGTAGGTACAATCACAAAAGGCATATATGGTCAATTGCACTGAGATGGCGACAAACCCATTTTTCACCATGGGAAGGTGGTAAATGTGACTAAAGATTGAACGTTTTGGATATTTTTCATTTCAATTAGGTGGGTAAGGTCAAGATCTTGCTTGGAAACTATGGTTTTGCCCATGTATCATTAATATTTAAAGCAGCAAACTACAAAATATAAACTTTTTATGGGGTATTTTGAACGTTTTTTCATAGTGCTCCCACTGGTATGGGGCAAAGTAAAGAGAAAATGCATTGGAAATGTATAAATTTTTTATATTTCCACTAGCCCCCAATATTTAGCATTATATATAGTCAATTCAAGAACTATTCCCCTTATCTGCCTGGAGTTATTGCTAAAAACCTTGTGGTGTAGGTAAAGTGGAACCATACGTGCCTCATTCTTTAATACATGATAATGGGGAGAAATAAATCATATTTATCAAATGCAAAAATATAATTAGAAAGCCTTAGGTGTCAACTATCAGTCATTAGGTAAAGAATTTTAGATTCATTAACATTATACCTCAGTTTTGCCATATTTGAAATTGCAATGTGATTTGGTGTAGTTTTAGAGGAACCATACGTGCCACATAAAGTGATTCCTCCACTGCATAGCTATGGGATTTCCTAGAGATGCATGGTCCTAAAGACTAACCACTTATGCACCTATCTACATGTAAATATTACAATCCCATTATACAAGTCAATGGAAATCTATGGCAGTTTTTCCATGTCAGGAACCGTACGTGCCACAATATGTATTATGCCTGAAATATTATGAATTAAGAAGTTTTGTTGTTATGATAGATTACTATTATAAAAGGGCAATGCCCAGCATCATGTAAAAATGATATCATGTCATTGTGTTCACTTGATGGTGGAAAAATAACTCCCCAAAAATGAGCCTATTTGGACCAGAATCCCATAGGAACTAATGCTATATAATGAAATTGACTCTAAAATTGGCAATTTTTGATATTAGTGTTCCCAATTTTCAGGGTAGGTGCCTCAGTGCGCCAGTATTTTAGACCGATAATTCCAAAACAATCCAAGCAGTTTAATTTTTACTGCTTAGTGAGCCCTGTGTGACCCCAACTCAGTGCAATTGACCATATACAGTCGGCATATGGCACCTAAAAACAGATTACTATATAGGAAAGATCAAATTATACATCAAGCTTAGTAGTTACTCACGGACTCACACTCACCATCACTCTTCCACCCTCATACCATCACTCAGTGCCCATTTGCACTCCTGCCCACCTACATTGCACCCCATGTTAGATTAGGTGCCCCACTGAGTGGTACGGTGAGTTTGAGTGCAGTGTGGCACCCAAAAGCAGACTGTTATTGTAATGTGCTATTAGTGAACCCCTTAAATGCTGAGAACTTCAAAAGGGCACTCTAAAGTATGTACATAAATGCCAACAAGTGATAAAAGCCACATTTAGATGATTCTAAACTAGAACTATATCGAAGGTTTAATGATACCCAATCTATTATGAACATGTGTATAATTAATAGCATGGCTGAATATGCAAATTAATTGATGGAAAAGAGTTTAAAAATTGTGAACTCTTACCTTGAGGGAGGCATAGAAACCACAGCAAATATACTGAATTGACCCTTAAGGGCTGCTGATGCATTAATGCAGCATACCCATTGGTCTTCACGATGCACCTCTGAAGTGCTGGCAAGACTGCTCGCCAGCACTTTATTGGAGCATCATGATGACCCCCGGGAGTAATTGTAACGATGCCATAGGGTCATTATGATGTGAGCAGTCTTGCCAGCACTTGATATTTGCATCATGACGACCAATAGGCGTGATGCATTGATGCATCAGCGGCCTTTAAAGGGTTAAGAATATGTACATAAAAAATGCAAAAGAAATAGTGATGAGATGTTATTCTCCTACTTTTCTCTATAGATTATAATGATTATGATCATGGAAACGTTAATCTTCCATTTCAACTGGAATAGCTATATCAGAAACAACAGTCTCTAAAAATATCCTGACTGGCCTATTCACATCCAGAAGAGGTCAATCATGACCTTCTTGGCATGTTCAACAAAGTCAGACCATTTCAACCACTGAGTCCTCATCAGATTTTAATTCATATGCACATGTCAGAGGAAAACCTGGCTGACCATATGGAATTGGTGGACATTTCAGAACAAATTTTGGTGGACAGAATGGCATCTGAACATTTGCAGACAAAACAGAATTGGCAGACATTTTAGAACAAAACTTGATGGGCAAAATGGAATTAGTCACTGTTAGTGGATGTTTTGGACACAATGGAATGTGGGAAATTCTGCAGACATTTCGGAACAAATGCTTGTTGACAAAGTGGAATTAGGAACTTTTTGCGGACGTTTCGGAACAAAACCTGGTGGACACAATGGAATCTAGGCATTTTGTGGACAATTTGGAACTAAACCTGGTGGACAAAATGGACTTTAAAACTGTTTGTGGATGTTTTGGAACAAAACCTAGTAACACAATGCAGACATTTTGGAGCAAGAGCTTGTGGATATAATGGAATCTTGACACTTTTGGTGGACATTTTGAAACAAAAAATGGTGGACAAAATGGAATTTCAAACTTTTTGTGGATGTTTTGGAACAAAATCTGGCAGACACAATGGAATTCACACATTTTTGCAGATATTTTGGAACAAAATCTGGCGGACAGGATGGAATTTGGAAATATTTGTGGATATTTTGGAACAAGAGCTGGTGGACAAAATGGAATTTAGAACTTTTTGTGGATGTTTCGGAACAAAACCTGGTGGACCAAGGGAATAAGTAAATTTTGGTGGACATTTTGGAACAAAACCTGATGGATGAAATAGAATTAAGGATCTGGCAGATACATCGGAATGGGTGGACATAATGGAACCAAACAGAAGGTTGATTTAGGGTTGTATTGTGTTTTATTCATAATTTGAGTTTTGGACATTTTAGGTGGAAATGTACCTTTAATTTATGATTTATTTTCAAAAGGATAGTCATAGGCTTTTATTCAATTTTGGTTTTTAATTATCATAAATAGATTATGACTGGATTTCAATATATCCTCAAAGGACAGAGCCTGAAGAAAATGTTTGCTTTCATTCAATTCAAGGAGTCTTCTGTAAATCATTGAGTTCAATGAATTATTGGGTAGAATCCATATTTGTATTGAGTCGGGCTGTGAGATTCGCCATGCCGTGCCTTGGGGTAGCTGGTGTATTTATTTGATGCATTTTTTTACTTCTTCCAGGGATACTCTCTTCGGTAATTGTCAGTGGGTAGAGGTGCAGACGTTGAGGCATGATACAGGGTGGTGTAGGTCTCACACAAGTATTTCCCTCCATCTTCAGCCAGGGTAAAATGCTTACAGTCACTATCCTGCTGGCACCTGCAAGGTTAAAGTAAACTTTCTTTGGTGCAATTGGTAAGTTACTGTTAGTTTCCTAGCCTAAATATAGCTACACAATATATAAACATCTAACATCCATCAAGGTTTTATGAAAGGTTTTTAGAGAGTACCAATCAATATAGATATCCATATTTCCCTGATCAATTTATATTTCATGCCAAATGCAGTTTTAGCTCGATGCAGCAAGTTGGGAACCTGAGTGTTTTTCAGTTTTGGAGGCAGCTGTACGTGTAAAATGTGTGTATTCAAGGGACTTCTTCACATATGCTGTAGAACACAAGTCTTGTGTATGATTCTATCTCAAAAAACCACCACAAAATATGTAAATAGAAGCTTTTGTCATACATAATTCCATCAAGATACATGTCAGACTAGACAAAATGCCCTCTGTAGGTCCCATACGGGCAGGAAAATCACCATGCTGATAAGTGTCTTCATCTTTTTCAAGATCAAATATCTGAAGACCTAAACAATATCAACAGGTTCATGGTGCAAAACTCTTTTGTTTCTATTACATTTCTTCATCAAATTTCATCATCAAATGTTGTTTTGACCTGATGACCCATTGAAAACCATATTGAAATGCTATTAGAACCCCATTTTAGGCATGCGAGGCCTATCATGATGCACTATCGAGATATTTAGCAGTAAATAGCAACAAAAGCGTTGTTGGCACATTGGACTAGAATCATGAGATATGGTGATCTATGTGGTCCCAAATCAAAAACCAAGCAAAAGTTATGCTGAAAATCCCAGTTTTTGGAAACAAACAAAAATCACATGTCTCTAATAGTGTAACAAGTCTACTTAGGGGTAGGAAAATGAAGCATACTCATTTATAAACTTGATGGGCCACTCCAATGAACTATCTATGAAAAACTGATGGTTAGAATGATTTTTCTCATAATATATAGGGCCCAACTTTGAAAAACGGCAATTTTTTTAAACTAATGATTTTCAAATTTACAATTTGTACTTCAGTACCAAACTATCCACAACATGAATGTAAATACATCTATCCTGGCCTGAAAGCTGTGAGTCTCAGCTTTTATTTGCTGCAAATATTGTGTAAATTGGATTATTTTTGACTAAACTACAGCAAATCTTAGCAAAAATTCAGGAAAAACTAAGTTTTAGGTTCCAAACTTGCTGCATCGAGCAGATTTTATAGGACTAGGTAGTTGACTAATCATTGGGGCACCATTGTTTAACCTCTCAAGAAGCCTTCTTAGCTTGTTATATCAAAAAGAATTTAAAGGCCAACCTCAAAGCACACTCTTCCCTGCAACTAACTGTTTGTGTAGAGGCGGGGCTGACATTCGGGTTGACATTCATACCATGAGGTATCTTCACGAAGAGGCCCTGAGTTTCTGAAACAAATGGTTGAATAAAGTAAGAAGTTACAACTCGAATGGCAGGGTACAGTAGGGGATATCGGCAGGGGGCTTGGTGAAATCACATTTTTATGTCAAATACTGATACTCTCTAACCACAAAGATCATCACACCTCATTTGAAATGAAATAGGTTTCCAAAATGGGATCTGCAAGGAACTGACAGCTTTTTGTTTGTTTTTATTCAGAAATGTTATACTTCCTATGTATTCCTATGTATATATTATGCCTCTGTGATGTAATATACACACTGGATTGAGAGAAAAGCTATAAAGCAAACCAAGCATTACATGTTGGACAGATTGGTTGTGATAACAAACCTTGCCTGTTAGGATGTTTTGTGATATTACTATCAATGCGGCATATGTACTTGTGCATCCTTGAGCAGCTTTGAGCAAGCCATGCATACAGAGAGCTTTGTTTCAATCTGGTACAGGCATAATCTGCATAGTTAGGCTCTGATTCCATCCAGTTCTTATAGTCCACATCTGTACCATCTGACCAGACCATGTTGGGAGGGGTGCCACTCAGTCCTATCCATGGTGTTTTAACACTTGCACTTTTGAAAAGGTAATGAGAAATGATGGTACCTGGCTCTATATGAAATGGTATTGGCAATAATTGGTCAAAAGCTAACCCTAATAGCAGCTACTGCAGAAGCCTGCATAAAGCCACAGTATACGGTGAATAACACCCTAACACTTATCTCCTTCGAATGATACCTATTAGAGGGCAAATATCCTGTTGGCTAAAAATATGAATGGGGTAGTGTGTCTTTGCCAGTGGATTATCAGTGTTCAGGGAATTACTGCAAATATTTCTGTCAATTTTCATTGGGCGCTATTTTGAGTGAATCTATGCAGGCTTTTCGTAACATGGATGTGATTATATGCATTAGAGAAGAACTTGCTCTATGTTAGGCAATACCTACAAAAGGCTGGCTACAAAGTCCTGTTCCTCACTACTGTGGATACTGGCTAGGTGACCTCCATCTGCCACACATGATGCCTCAGCATCTGCCCATACCACATTGGAATCATTGAATTTAAAGCAGGATGTTCCATGAACTGTGTATCCAGGTAGGTGAGAGCAGATGTCTGAAAAATAATATTGAACTTGGAATATTCATTGGGAGTTATCCTATGTCTATGTAAGCAATGACTATTTCAGAAATATCTAAAATGTGAAGAAATAAAAATTGCCTGACCTACCAGTTGCTGATGATGATGTCCATACTAAAGTGCATATAGATAGCACATAAAGGTGTATCTTCGGCATAAGAGCCATTCTTCTAATCAAATTGAGGTAGTACCCAGCTATGCTGGTAAAGCGGATGCTAACCAAGCTTCACTTTATACCCTAAATACCGGGACGTCAATCTCCGAAATGCATTTCCCTTTCTCTTGAACTATGCATCCACACCTTAGTATACATATATCCATATGGTGTTGTAACTAGGATATATCTCTTGACATATTGGAGTCTGGCAGACTCAAACATTTCCTTGCTAGCAGCACACATATAATCAATTACTCTAGACTGTGTAGACAGCTTAGGATTAACTCTTCAAACATTAGACGGGTGTAGGCCTTTGTGAATCCCTTATCAATGTCATCTAGACATCATGAAATCACAAGTCAATATTGCCATACAACATGGGATTTGTGACATCAATTAAGCCCAATGGCTGTGGTCAATGTTGCCTTTTCCATCTACACTGAAAACTTATAGCTGTAAAAACTAATCAGTGTAGATCACTTTAGGGAGCTCAGTTTGACGCCGTCTGGGGGGAGCACCTTGTCATCATTTGGGTAATCATAAGTGATTACAAAGGGTCATCATATTGATAACCTTTTACAATGAAGCTTACATGCTCAGATTGATAGGTGTACAGCCAAATTGGGCATTTTGTCAGGTTTCAAATATGTTTATAATTACCTCCCCCCTCCTGGTACTGGTAGGTCTTTATCCTTGACCCTCCTAAGCATCATGATTGGTCACATAATATATGTCAATATGTATACATCATTTTCCACCAGTTTTTACTATCATTTCAGAGACAGGAGAGGTATCTATGTGTAAAAAATTGCTAAATCATTTAATGTCATTGGAATTTTTGCCATTTTTTTCTTTCTTGAAGCAATTGAGTCCCTATGAGATGGTTTGATGATGACCTTTCATTTCACAGACATTTATTGTCTGGATTAATGCAACTATTGATTGATAGATTACCTTTAGATAGTTCCTATTCTGTATTTTTGTAAGGTGGAGGCCCCTAGTGGCAGAAGTATGTCATCAAAATGATGACTCTGTGCCATCACTTTGATGAGATGGGGTCATCATTTTCAAATGATGAACAAAAGTCATCTTCAATGATTACTTTTATATATGTATAAGTTTTCAGTGTATAGGGCCTGTTTTCATAAATTCAGCCTTACATGATTGTTTCCTGTTAATCTGCCTGTCATTGATGAACAGCTGCTTGCATAAGGCAATATCCACACTAGCCCATTGACTGCCGCTTTGATGTGCTTTGGGCATTGGCTGCACTGAAAACATGAAAGATCCGAAACTAGTCAGCGGTAACCACTTTAGGTGCTCAAGTTGACGATATCTAAAGCTACAACTTTAGGTAGTCAAAATGACAACTTTAGGTCATCATCCTGACAACCTGAGTCATCAATATGACGACTCTGTACTGTCAGTATTGTCATTCTGATGGCTCAGGTCATCAGGATGACGACCGTAAGTCATCATTTTGACTACCTAAAGTTGTAGTTTTAGGTATCTTCGACTTGAGCACCTAAAGTGCTCGAGTTGAGCTTTGAGTTCCATGAACAAATCTTTATTAAATGTTTGTAGAGGCAGGTATTAAAACTGCACCAGCTACAGGCAGTTTCTTTAAATATCGGTCCTCGCCCATGATCGCCCATATACTAGAACACCTTTGGTGTTCATAGTACATGCCTCAAAAAAGAAATAAACAGAACGAAATGCGAGTATGCACATACAATTGCAGTTGGTGAAAAGGACTATCTTGCCTGTCCCAATTACTGCCTTTGATTAATGGTACGATATGGACATTTTTTCACAAAATAAAAGATCAATAATTCATATATATGAGCCATTCCCCAAAGCAAAATGATGTTCTGACCACTTTTTAGTCAGTATCAAAATTGCCTGGACTGTGTATCAAAACTATGTCTGTATGTGTAGAACATAAATAAATAGGGATTATCTTACAGTCAAGCACCTGGTTACATAAGGGCCATTTTCCACCACCCTATATGGGCCTTCTAATGGCCGCTAGACACATAGTAGAGGCTATTTTCGGCCGACAGAGACCATGCCCCACCATTGAACCCTATGGCAGCCCTGTCGGCCGAGGTGGTTGCGGGGCAGCTATCGGCCGATAGAGCACTCATATCGGGTGGTGGAAAATGGCCCTTAGGCAATACCTCGATTCTGGACTCAGGTCTACACTATAGTTCTGCTGGTGGTGGCCATGTGACATCCTTAACCCTTTAAGTGCAGCAGTACACCATGACCATTTGTCGACACAGTGTATCAATTTACAATGTACAATTGAGACTGCACTATTAAGGAGTTTATTGAAGCAAAATGCCTACAATTTGAGGTTACTTAAACCATGTAGGATCAGTATGATGTAGAATTGCAGGGTTCTGAACAGATATTACATGCCTCTGGCGAGCCCCAATCATCGACTGAGGGCCGTAACGCTATGGGGAATTAGACCACTTGTAGTGTTATAGGCAGTTGATCTGGATCAGCCTGGTGCTACAGGCAGCTGATTTGAGTGAGCCTCCTTTTGAGGCCCAACTAGGTCAAGAGGTCATGACGTCACACGCAGTGATGGCGGCGAACCGGCGGCCAAAGTTACAAAGATTAAGGATTAATAGTGAACCAATTAATAATGCTCCAAGCTCTGATATAACTAGAAACAATTAAAGGGCTTATGATACTGTCCCTATGCCCTCTATCAGTTTGCCATGAATTTAGGATTTGTTGTGTATCCAAAGAAAAGACCACCTGCCTATAGCAGTACATAGTGATCTCATTCCCCATAGCATTACGGGATCAGTGGCGCTCGCCAGAGGCATGTGATATCTGTTCAGAGGGGACAGAGTTGCAGCAGTATCATGGGCAGTGGCAAAACTGAATCATACAATGGTACTGACGCCATGGCGAGTTACTCGCATCATGCATCATGCCTTACCAACATAGCTTGATATACATTTGGAGGAGCATGGTGGCATCATGCAGACCATTGGGCATGGTGAAATCCTCCATTAATCACTGGGTTAAATGTGTGATGCAGTGACCATACGTAGACTGCTGTCTATCCCGGCTGTCTCTAATGGATAATAATGTGTAATCAGCCGTGTCGACAGTAAGAGATATGTAAAGTGATTTAATGGAGATGCAAAGAAAAAGGCAGTAAGGCAAGACAGAGTAATGAATATTTATTGGCAAAGCGGTCCGAAATGAAATAAATCGGTGGCGTGTTCCACGGGAATTAGGGTGTAAATTGCAATGTTTGAGTCCATAATGGGATTTGAGACAGAAGGCCTGATTGCTCCAGCCAAGAGATAAAGAAGATAAACAGGAGATTCCATCTGAAAATGAAAGAGATAATTAGTTTAGGACCAGCAGAACCAGAGGAACTAATGATGATTGGGAGATGAATATTAGATTAAGAAATAATTACTTTACAAAGTTGAGCAATAAAGGGGAAATAAATATGAGCTAGTGACGTCATGAGACAACTACATGTCTCTGGGCAGGCGCTTTGAGATAACAATGCTCCTCAAATAATATATTTGTGGAATTCTGAGGCGGGAATGGAGAGTTCGTTCAGAGGGAGCATGGAGACAGCATTGAAAGTTAGGCACTCATACCTGAGTTAACAGTTAACAGCCAGATACCACTGGATCACAGTAGGGAGCAGCCTATATATATCAGGGAACAAAGCATTGTGTTAGGGGAGACTCGACATGCACATAACACCCTCACCTTTCACCTCTGAGAAGATTTAGAAGTTTCTCAGACATATTCATTCGGGACTCAGAACAGCACTGCCTGGGAATGACTGGCTTTCAGCCTAGGGACTTCATACAAAATGGAGATAGGAATTAAGAGCAGTGACTAACATCAGCGAACTTCAGGCCTGAAGAAGGCCTCTCCCTCTCCATGCAGGGAACTTCCCTGTATGGACCTATTATAACAACTATTCAGACTCTCCATGTGAGTACACTGCATTGCCTGTTTAGGAGTTAAACTTGGACTGAGCTTGCCTTCTGCCTTGCCTACTGTATAACATCATGTGATTTTAAGAAGTGGAAGTTGTCATTAGGAAACTTTAATATGGAAATGAAATAGAGATTGTCATGATAAGACCATATTGTCCAGAGAAAATAATTGAGTTTTGACCATCTCTTATTATGCTTGACGTGTTAGTAGCCGAGGACAGGAATCAATAAAAGTCTTCAGTCAGGAGGTATCTCTCACTGGCTTTAATTGAGTAGGACCACTGCACAGCTTAATAGGTGTACTGGAGTTTAATTCAAAACATTCTGGGATCGCAACCCCAGCAATCTTAGTGTAGGCACATATCATAAGACCTGGCCGGTCTACCCTATCTAATGCAGTGGTTGCAGACCTCTCAGGAATAGCAAGTCCTGGGATCACTTCACTATTCCTTTTCCAGCACTAAGATCATTGCGATCTTAGTGAAAGAAATGCATAGTGGTTTCACCTGAGTACAAGAGCACTTACAGGGAACACTCCTGATCGAAAGAGTGAATAGCCTTCTGCATACATATAGAGGGGAGGGAGGATGTTTGCTGTGTGTTCTTGAGGGCTCTTAGGGCTACTCATGCATTAAGTGCACTGTAAGGTGCACTGTAAGGTAATTCTTCCCTTCTCTCTCTGGAGGTTATTTCAAAACATCCTGGGATCACAACCCCAGCGATCTTAGGAATTATTCTACCTTATCCTATTAAGCGATCTTAAGATCAGACTGGGTTCACATTTCCTAGCACTAAGATCGCATCGATCTTAGCCTCAGTCCTCCTACACTATGCCAAGAAGTACTGACTAGGCACAGGGGTAAGAGTCCCAAAATAAAGGAATAGCTGTGGAGTCACTCTTCTTCACAAGAGTGCTTATACCATCGTTTCCCGTCCCCATATGGGCTAAGACATATATTAGATTCCATCTGTAAATAAGGT
The DNA here is from genome assembly GCA_949317995.1 of Acholoe squamosa. Taxonomy (NCBI): domain Eukaryota; kingdom Metazoa; phylum Annelida; class Polychaeta; order Phyllodocida; family Polynoidae; genus Acholoe; species Acholoe squamosa. The sequence goes on along the minus strand of OX439036.1, from coordinate 5,484,058 downwards.
AACTTTAATGCAAATGTTCAACCAGGATAAAATATAGATATCTTACCTCAATAGAGAGAGATACCAAAGGGAGTGGCGTAGGACTTCACTTCAAAACTTGAGAAGGAAGAATTACCTTAGAGTGCCCTTCACGCATGAGTAGGCCTAAGGACCCTCAAGGACTCCCCTGTTTATGTATATGCAGCAGGCTATTCACTCCTTCAATCAGGAGTGTTCCCTGTAAGTGCTCTTGTACTCAGGTGAAACCACTATGCAATTCTTTCACTAAGATCACAGTGATCTTAGTGCTGGAAAAGGAACAGTGAAGTGATCCCAGGACTTACTATTCCTGACAGGCCTGCAACCACTGCATTAGATAGGGTAGACTGGCCAGGCCTTATGATATGTGCCTACACTAAGATCGCTGGGGTTGCGATCCCAGGATGTTTTGAATTAAGCTGCAGAATATGTTTCATAGAAGTTTTTTTAGCTATTTCTATGACATTATACACATATTCTTAAACACCTTCTACTAGAAACTAACCAAAGTTGACCTTCACGGAGGGAGAAGACCAGGTATTGGTGTACTATATGTAGGACGTGGTTATCTTGTGATCTGTGAGAGATAAAGCCCTGAAATTTCTTGTGTAGCTGAAATGGTCATATAGATTTATAAGTCTATTCATCAGGATCCATCAATCAACAGCATGAATTGCCGTCTCCAAGAAAACCCAAAGGACAAAACTGTCAGTGGACAGTAGTTTATTGGCCTACCATCCTACATGTGGGATGGTAGGCAAGGCCTTATATCTCTGGATGTGACATAGCTACTGCTCTGGAATCTTATACAGATTGTATTTGGTGATATATTACACTGACCGGCCCACCAAATAGACATACAATAGATTGCTTTATATTCTCCAATACAGGTTTAGTTGTTGTAGGTATAAACCTACATACTAGAAGGGCATTCTGGTGTAGGTACAGGTGGTTGTACTGCATACTTACAGGGGTCTTATAGCTGTACAATTGTGGCTGAGAGTGTAGGCTAATTATCACTCTTCAGCACTCTGGAACTAAAATTAGCCTTATCTGGGAGCAAACCAAGTCTATCCAATGTCACTCACCTTGGAATCCTTAAATCAACAGCAGTCTCCACCTTTTTCATAATCGTTGTGATGCTGGTACTTAACGTGCCAGGGAATATGGTGGTTGTCAGGTGTCTATTGGCCAACAAACAAAAGACCTTCTACATCTGTATTAGCAATGATGCTTTAAAGTGAAATTTTGTTTCCCAGATATCTGCTCTCACCTCCCTGGATACAGTGACTATGGATCATCCTGCTTCAATTTGTCCACAGTCCAAAAAACCTGGACAGATGCTGAGGCATCCTGTGTGGCAGATGGAGGTCATCTAGCCAGCATCCACAGCAGCGAGGAGCAGGACTTTGTAGCTAGTCTTATGTGGGTGAAGTGTATATATCCTTTTATAAGGAGGCTCAATCTTTTCATGTTTTAACATGTATGTTTTTACAACAGTTGCATGGCCTTTTGTACTGATTGTTCAAGGGTATCATTTATAAGTATGGCCTACTTATATAATTCTTTTCAATGTAAATAGATAAGGCTCTAATGTTCTAAAGGATCTTAGTGCATTGCATTATGCCGATCATACTCTTGCTTTCATTCTAAATGGAGTTAAAAAGTTGTTTTTTCACTAATGATCTCTATATATTCAGTGTTTGCTAACAATTACTTGAAATGATTTGATTTAATCAAAAATAACACTTGACAAAAAGCCATATTTATAATAAATACTAAATCTATTGAATTATTCACATTATTTTGGAAAGCAGGGATGAGTATGGTTCCTGGATAGGCCTTACTTGTACACCTCCCAACATGACCTGGTCAGATGGTACAAGTGTAAACTATGAGAACTGGGCTCAATCGAAACCTGATGGGACTGGTGTTAGATGCACTGCAGTTTCCCCTGGCCACTTATGGCACGACAGAACATGCTCTGCCTTACGTAAATACATGTGTCGCATCCGTGAGTTTACATATTCAAGAATAAGCAGCACTTATTATTAGATCGGCAGTACTGTACAGTCGAGAATCTGATGAATTTCTCCAATCGTGACATCATACACTGCATCAGATAGGCCTGCTCCCTGCCCTTATAACAGCAGATGTATACCACAGTATCTTTATTCAATGAACAACCTACCAAATAAACAATGTAAAAACCTTTTTTAATTTTTAACATCTCAACACTATTTGTAGATAGTTTGTATGATGTGTTTCTTTCTATTAAAAGTCGTTCCACAACACAAGACTGGAGTCTGCTTCAAAAGAGTACCAGGTGGTATGGACACAGACCCAGCTGCTAGCCCCTCCTCTACACACACAGTCAGGTCCAGGGTGGAGGGTGCTTGGAGGTAGGTAGTAGTAGTGGTTCATGAAGGTACCAGGTGGTATGGACACAGACACAGCTGTTAGCCCCTTCTCTACACACACACAGTCAGGTCCAGGGTGGAGTGTGCTTGGAGGTAGGTAGTAGTAGTGGTTTATGAAGGTACCAGGTGTTATGGACACAGACACAGCTGTTAGCCCCTCCTCTACACACACAGTCAGGTCCAGAGTGGAGTGTGCTTGGAGGTAGGTAGTAGTAGTGGTTCATGAAGCTACCAGGTGGTATGGACAGATGCTAATGACATTGATGACCCTCCCATACTCAACTTTGCTTCATCTGACATGAATAGTTTTGCCTCTTGTTCTTGACCCATATGGTCCTTGCTTTTACCATTATAGGGCTTATAATGCATAAATGCATAGTGCCCATTGGACATCATGATGCATGGATGTATACCAGAGTCTCTAACAGTGTCTAATTGCACAGGTTGAATGTTCAACATCTCATTCAAAAACGTATTTTCTAATTCTCCTTTCCTTCAATGTCCCCCTCTTTTCTTCCTCCCAGTTGCCTGCAGGTCAATGGATGTAAGCACTTCATCATGACTGAAGATGGAGGGAAATACTGGTGTGAGACCTACACCTCCCTATACCGTACCTCAACGCCTGCACCTCCACCCTCTGACAACTACCAGATAATATATCCCTAAAACTGTAATAGGAAGACAGTACAGACAGTAAACAGTCCAGTAGTGATTCAGGAAAACAAAAAAAGGGCAAAGAAAAACATTATGGATGGATAAAAAAAATCATAACTTCCTTTAAGCCAAAAGACCATTTTGTCTACTGAAGGGTATCCACAACAATCAGGATTTCTCGTAATGACTGCGTTAATTGCGGCATACAGAGTTTCTAAGTCTTATATTATCATTTTAAAATTTGTCTTTTACAGAGACGATTTTCATAAAAATGTAAAAGACAAATTGTGGTGTTTTATTATGAAATAGAATAACGTACAAGGCAGAGTTTCAAGCTGTATTGTAAGGTTGGATATAAATGAATGCATTTTGTTTCAGAAATTAGAAGGGTGGTCACCTGGCTATGTATTAAATGAGAAATTCAAAGTAAAGAGGAGGATATCTTGTGGATAAAAGTTAGGTAAATCAGTCATTCAAGTCTAAAAGGTTTATTGCAAACATATACCTAAGAACATATGTATAGGATGTCAAGCTTGTTCTCTATAAGTGTTCTTTTATTTTGCATGGTTAAAGAAATCCAATCGAAATAACGCTGCAATCCTCACCAAAAATTTGCCAGGGATCAGTTGTTATTATCACAGACATTCCTTGTACAGTTGTGTACCATTATTGTAAAAGCTACACTGCTTCAATGCTATAAGGTGAGGCTCCACTACGCGATTTTTTGGTACAGTCTCACCTAATTTTATCCCTATAGTGCCTCAGGTATAGGGTGTTGACATCCCTATATTGTAAACATGAGTTTCAAAATTGTAAACATGAGATTTCAGGGGTTATTTTATGGGTGATCTCTCTCCTTGTGTGCCATATTTACCAACTAACCTGCACCTGCATAGACTCCGTGATTGGGTAGGAGTTCAATATATAAGCATCAACACAGCAAAATATAAATAACAACACACCACTCACACAGATCGCAGGGTCTTGTACTGTAAAAATCAAACCTGTTTGATATTGAGTTGTAGAGAGTCATCAGTGTGAAAGTCTGCAATATTTACATTAGGTCAACTTGATTTAGTAAACAAAAACATCTTTTGGCAACAAAAATATGCCTGAGATTGTACACAAAGCCTTCCCCACATAAACAGAAAGCTCTCTCAATCTTCTATTTACACCTTGAAATAATAACAAATGCCACTCTATAATCTGTGTTTGTGTCTGCTTTTGTGAGAATAGCTCCGATTTTTAGCAAAAATCGCGTAGTGGAGCCTCACCTATACACTGTGTATGGTGGTCCACTTTTCAGTTTTACAAGGATTCAGCAGCTGTTTTACACTGTAGGTTTTGAGGTTTATGGATATATCTTCTGGTAGTTTTCATTAGGTTGGTTTACAAGGGTTGAGGCGTGATACATGCTAGAGTATATCTCACACAAGTATTTCCCTCCATCTTCACTCTGGATGAAGTGCTTACAGTAGCTGTCCTGCTGACATCTGGAAGGTGGAAAGAAACAGAGTTACTTACTGAAGCTCAGATTAGCAGTCATAACCAGCAGATTTTCAAAAGTCAAATGTTTGATATATTCTGTGACGATTCTAATGAAATCTTTTTAACCTAAAATCCCAATAGTAACAGACTCATTTTCACCAATGTGATGCAATTACGTTCAGGGAAGTTTCTGACTGTTTCTGCCCAAGGTTTCTGCCCAAGGTTTCTGACCAAGGTTTCTGACCGGCAGTTACAGAGTTAATTTACCCTCCAGTGTGAAATTGGTCACAGAAAGGTACTGTTTTTCACTTCCCCTATGTTCTTTATGGTCCAGGGCACCCTTCTCTGTGCTTTTTGTTCCTTTCCAGACTCAGGAAAATCCAAGATGGAAGATTTTCTTGACTTCCTCCTCTGCCAAAGAGGTTTCTGACCAGGGAGGTTTCTGACTGGCAGTTATAAAAACATCTATTGACCTGTAGTTTGAATTCCATCACAGAAAGGCATAGTTTTTTCAGTCAACATAGGATTGATCCTATCCTGACTCTATTTTAGATTGACAGATTTCTTGCCACCCTTTATATTTATGGCAGAATTGGCCATTTCTTTTCTGGTCAGAAAGGTTCACATAATGAAGGTTTCTGACCGGGGAGGTTTCTGACTGGGTAGGTTTCTGATCGATGTCTTGATGAAGAATACAGTGCTAGTGTCCAACTTATCTTGATCTTCAGCCTCCCCTCCCTTTTCCTTAGATGGGCATGTTTCTATCCCTACTGTTTTTCCTTACTTATTTGCCCTCTCTTCTTTGTTTTAAAGGGAAGCCACTTCTCTGACCTGATGGAGGTTTCTGACCGGCAGTTATAAAAACATTTATTGACCTATAGTTTGAATTCCATCACAGAAAGGTATAGTTTTTTTTTTCAGTCAATATAGGATTGATCCTATCTTGACTTTATTTTAATTTGACAAATTTCTTGCCACCCCTTATATTTGTGGCACAATTGACCATATCTTTTTCCTGGTCAGAAACCTCAGTCAGAAACCTCGGTCAGAAACCTCAGTCAGAAACCTCGGTCAGGAACCTCCCCGGTCAGGAACCTCCCCGGTCAGGAACCTCCCCCGTCAGGAACCTCCCCCGTCAGGAACCTCCCCCGTCAGGAACCTCCCCCGTCAGAACCTCCCCGAATGTATTTGCATCAAACTGGTGAGACAGAGCCAACATCTACCAATGAAAACCTTTCTAAATGCAATGTACCACACAGTGGCCTATAAGAACACCACATGATCAGTTAAGGACATTCAATGTAAACTATGAATACCCAATATTCAAAGGATTCATATCTTTATGTAACCAATATACAGCTATGATGACCAACAGAGTCAATTCTTTTGTGTGTGTAAAAGCTCAAGCGTTTAGACTCACAGTCAACATAGATACAACTGGAGGCCATTTCTTAATGTGCTACGACTGGATACAGCCACTACGATTTGACAACCAATATACAGCTATGATGACCAACAGAGTCAATTCTTTTGTGTGTGTAAAAAGCTCAAGCGTTTAGACTCACAGTCAACATAGATACAACTGGAGGCCATTTCTTAATGTGCTACGACTGCATACAGCCACTACGATTTGACAACAGAAAGGTCAGTGCCAGTGATGATAGGTAATGCCCTACGACTGCTCTACACATATGTAGCAATCACATAGAGATTAATGGGGTAGTCGTAGTGCTGCACCTACCATATGACCAATGATGTATTCCCAATAAAATAAGGTTTCCCGCAACGATTTGAAAGTGAGCAGTCATAGTCTGTTAAGAAATGGCCTCCTGAGATTCTCTGGTCTCATTCACCCAGGACCACGCCAGGCTTTTAACCTAACCCCATGTTCCTGAATGGTGAAGCCGTGCAGGTTGTACAGCGGTACAACTATCTCGAAGTTATCATCAACTCACTCTTGATCCTAAGAAACTGGCTACAGAAGCAAATTTAATTGAAGAGACTGTGAAGAAAGACGGATAAGGCTAAAGTGCTGAAAGTATGGTGAGACCATCCTTGGATTATTACTGCTTCCTAGCGGAGCGTGGGCCAGTATGGGCCAAGGACAAGCTACAAATGCTGCAAAATCAAGGCCTCCACCAGTGTATGTGAAAGAATCATGGATCCACATGACGTGGATATAGACACGCTGTATGCCAGAAACAACGTGAAAAAAGCTCACGGTCCTTAGAAAATGACAGCTATTCACATTTTCAAATTGTCCAAACAACCTGAAATGGTAATGAATCCCACTCGTAATCTATGGGGGAATGTAAAAAAAGTCTAATGTACAAAACTGTGAACATAGAAAGGAGTTCCAAGGACAATTAAATCATTAGTATCTGTGTAAACTGCCCAGTTTCTGTAATGTTCCTACTATGAGAAGTATAAACACTGGACTGACTGTATAGTAAATAACGTGAGTATCTATCTATTTATATATATATATATATATATATATATATATATATATATATATATATATATATATATGTATATATATATATATATATATATATATATATATACAAATGGGCCTGTGTCCATACCACCTGGTACCTTCATGAACCACTAGTATTACCTACCTCCAAGCACACTCCACCCTGGACCTGACTGTGTGTGTATAGGAGGGGCTAACAGCTGGGTCTGTGTCCATACCACCTGGTACCTTCATGAACTACTACTATTACCTACCTCCAAGCACACTCCACCCTGGACCTGACTGTGTGTGTAGAGGAGGGGCTAACAGCTGGGTCTGTGTCCATACCACCTGGTACCTTCATGAACCACTACTACTACCTACCTCCAAGCACACTCCACTCTGGACCTGACTGTGTGTGTAGAGGAGGGGCTAACAGCTGGGTCTGTGTCCATACCACCTGGTACCTTCATGAACCACTACTACTACCTCCAAGTACACTCCACCCTGGACCTGACTGTGTGTGTAGAGGAGGGGCTAACAGCTGGGTCTGTGTCCATACCACCTGGTAGCTTCATGAACCACTACTACTACCTACCTCCAAGCACACTCCACCCTGGACCTGACTGTGTGTGTAGAGGAGGGGCTAACAGCTGGGTCTGTGTCCATAACAGCTGGTACCTTCATGAACCACTAATACTACCTACCTCCAAGCACACTCCACCCTGGACCTGACTGTGTGTGTCGAGGAGGGGCTAACAGCTGGGTCTGTGTCCATACCACCTGGTACCTTCCTGAAGTGGGCCTCAGTCTGGTCTTCTGGAAATAAATATCTCATGGATGGACAATGGCTGCAGTGCTGTTGATGAAATTACCTGGTATATTCATGATGTGGACCTTATATCTACAGGTTGATCTGTCACAGTATCTAATTATTTACATTGGTACATATACCATTGTACCCTAGATGGAAGGCAATCTTACAGTTTTCATCCACCTAGAGTTTGTGGACTATTAAAATTTTACAATTTCTGTTCTAATCAATTGATTTTTAAAATGTAAAAGGCAAGTGTAGCTAGAGTTTTTGAATAAAGGGAATAATTAGAAAAATCCTTTTAAATGCAATAGTATCTTTGGTATTGGCATGATCCTCCTGTCTATTTCTCAGTCATGTGAAGTCAGATATTGCTATCAATACACTTGTAGGCGAATGGTTGAAGTTTTCATCATGTTAGGCACTTAGTTTACATCGTTTTTAGACTGTTGCATATTTGACCGGTTTTGCATCCTGTGACAACTTTATCAGCACTACCTTCTCATACGACGAAATGCGTTCTTACATATTATAGGCTCTCTTACCTTCAAAGCTCACCTCATGTTTTTGGCAAAGAAAGTGCATTATCTAAAGGAAAAAGAAAAATCATGCCTGATACTCTTTCTCTTTAGTGCTGTACTTTTGGGTATAAGCCTTGCCCACTAAGCACACCATGTGCTTCAAAAGATACATTTATGAAAATAGTTTCCATGTGCAAATACTCACCAATGCGACACATGTACATGCGGAAGGTAGAGCATGGTATATCTAGCCATAAGTGTCCTTGGATAGCTTTTGAGACAGTGCAGCTAAAACCATCCTCATCAGGGTTCGTATTATACCAGTTGACATAGTCCACACCAGTACCATCTGACCAGGTCATGTTGGGTGGTGTACCACTCAGTCCTATCCAGGGTCCATGGACTCCTCTAATGGAAGAGTAAGATAAATTCTATGGAATAATTTGCCATAATAAATAACTTGAGTAGATATATTTGTAATGTTGGAACACACTAAAGTGAAACTTAATATTTTTTTTGTGTTTTAGGATTGACCCATGTAGAGTCTATTAAGCTTCATAGATTTAAATGAATAATGTGCTATTCCTAAATGACTCCTTAATATTACAAATGGATGACACATGACATAAGTTGAGACTCTCTTATTCCCCTGGAGGGCCACTAATACAGGAGTACATCCTAGTCATTGATTGGCATGATGCGCAAATGAAGTGCCCACTAATGAAATCTTCATCAGTACATTATACATATAAACGATACTTACGAGAAGTTTGCTACAAAGTCCTGCTCCTCACTGCTGTGGATGCTGGCTAGGTGGCCTCCATCTGCCACACAGGATGCCTCAGCATCTGTCCAGTTGTTTTTATCATTATACAACTTGAAACAGGATGTTCCATGAACTGTGTATCCAGATAAGTGAGAGCAGACATCTGAGGAATAAAGCAAAGGATGAAATAACCATCCCAATACATGCAAACCTTATCATGATAGTTGTTCACAATATGCAATCGGAATTTCATGATAGTACAACAAAGTTTGCTGCTGCTGTTTGGATATGCATTTGGTTGATGGGCAGCAACTTGTATAACCTAACTTAGTATCCAATTTGATAAGGCTCTATTATAATTTGTATTAGGTACCAGTGAAAAAAGGTCTGATTGACTACAGAGACATTAAAATTTGCCTTTTTTTTTGTCTGAAAACGCTAACAAAATGGGTATGTGAACTTATTAGGAAATCTGTAAGATGAAATGTGCAAATCGAGAATAGAATTAAAATATTCAGAAGAGAAATTCACACCTTACCAGCCATTGATAAAGGCAGCCATAGAAGGAAAGAGAACAGAAGAGAGAGTAGATGGATTGACATTGCTCCTCAGGCTGCACTGTGGATGGCAATCACTCATAAATACTTATTATCAAGAGTGTGTTGATTATAACTGTTGAAGAAACAGACTCACTACCTAACAGCAGGGGCATGACAAATACTTAGAGACTCAGCTTTGATTGATTCCGTTATTTATCCTGGATAAATACAGGAGTGTCTTGGCGCATTCTCCGACATGAAGTCCATTATAGTAAAGCAATGAAGTCGAACCAAATGTCACATAAAGATAAGCTCCCATTTAATAGTCCAGGTCATGCACAAAGGAAAACTGTCAATATCAGAGTAGAGGCATACTGTTAAAAGTGTATAGCTGGGTTATTTGATGTCCAAATATCTGCCTCAAGGTTCAGTAGGTTAAAAAGATAAAAGCATCATACATTCAAGGGAAAATAGAAAAAAAAAATTGAATAAGGACAGATTATGTCCTGACTCCAGGGGTGAGTGATGGGGTGCTGGGTATGGTGATGGCTGAGGTTGTTTTCCAGTAACATTGGTGAAAGCTGAGGTTGTTGTCCAGTACCATTGGTGATAAAAGTTTCTTTTTCTCCTTCATATTTAGTATATAAACTATATGTAAGTTAACTTACACTGTTGGCAGGACTAAGTCTCCTGCTGAAAGTGTAAGGTAATTTACAGGTTGGCAAAACGTCACACACTCACCTTGGGCTGAAAAATATGAGGGAAACACAAGAGGCACATGTACATCTAACTTTTGTACTTCCCTATACGTATTACAGTACAACAGCTGCTTACTCCCTGCTTCCTCCTTTACTCACAGCAAAAAATGGATGCACATACAACAATCAGACTCACAGGATCACATTTACAACCATAGGACTTTCTCTTTAAACCCAATTATGGTGTTTTATTCACCAAACTGTCTCAGACATTGCTATCTGAACATATGGTCTAGAGGAAGCTGTTAAACCTGACAGACCTCTTCAAAGATTTCTTCAGAGAGCATCATAAATGGTTTCGCTCAGAGTCGTGTGACATCACTTATCACCGGGAAAGCTACATAGAATGTAAAACCCTGGGGTACACTTGGTTCCCTCCACCATGTTGTAAACAACATCTGGCATTCGACAAGAGAACTCCAGCTCTTTATCAAAGTGGAGTGGGAAGGAGACAACATGACAGCCTCCTAATATTACATAGGAAGTGGGGAAGGGGTAGAAAAAAAATGAGCTGCAAGGAGTAATTTCAAAAACAAAACGAATTAGCAGTTGAAGACTACAAAAAGGTTTTGCAAACCGAAAAAGTGCTATAGTGACCAATAAAGGGTTTAAATTGGTAAACCATCAAGTCAGTACTTATTCGCAGAACAAACAGGGATTAAGTTATCAGTATATCAAAAGACGCATGTGTCAAGACGGTGTAAGCACTTTACCCTTGGACATTTAAAAAAATCTCTCTCTTTTCTCTTTTTTCTGTTGCACACAGCGAAATCTTGTGTGTAAAAGTAAGATTTTTTGTAAAATTTCCATAACAATTTGGTAAATTTGTAAAATTTTATGAAAAATTTGTACCATTTATTGTGAAAGAAATACATAGGTTAAAACTGTGTTTCAAGGTGAAATATTGTGTATAAAAAGTAGAATGTTTGTAACATTTAGGTAAATGTTAGATTTCTTTCATTTTGTAGAAAGAATACATGGGTATGTTGTGGTCTTATATTGATACCACTAACATAGATAGCAAGAATATGACCTGTCCAGACATCGTTACACTGTCCAAATATTGTTACACAAGTGACAAGTAACAAGTGAAAATGGGTCACTGATTTTTATGCTCTACATGGAAGTGTATGTACCCCCTACTCCCACCCAGCCATGACTGGGTGGTTGTGGAAGGGAACTACTCTATTTCAAACATTTTAAAACACTCAACAACCAAAAGATCTTACTCTTAATTAAAAAGACTTACTCGCACTGAAGGATGCTGCCGCAGGTGTGATAAGTAGAGAACTCGACTGCTTCTACTTTATTCATATTTTTGTGCATTTTACCATTCATGCGACATCCATTATCGCTCATTATGCTATACTCGCCTATAATGTACGCAGTAGTATCACACCCTGCCACTAGGTGTGGTACACCTGATGGAGGGCTTCCCTAGCCCACTTAATAGGGTCTATTTCTCCTCTTTCCTATCTCCTCAGGATGTGTCTGGTGCACATATGCGCGGGCACTGACACATTCTTCTGTGAAATTGTGTTATATAGTTCTCACCATGAATATGACCTTAGCTGTCGAAATGACATTAAACATCTATTACTCACTTACTCACTCACACCTGATGGTCATTATGTTTATATACAGCCAGGTGCTAGTACACCTGGCAGCATTACCATCTAGCTAATCACTGAGTTAACCTCTCTTCCGCATGTACTTTTGTACAATAAAGCTATCATCAATTATCCACTAATCACCAACTACTTGTTACCACTATGTTGATTATTTGGCTAAAATACCCCATAGCTAGATATGACACAGGAATTCAGGATAGATCCACAAAACTTATCCAACACTTCAATAGCACACTTGGAATATCACTTGGAATTTTAAAATTCCAATTTGGAAATTTGGAAACTCGTAAATTTGGAAATTCCAATTTTGGAAATTTGGAAATTTCCACTTGATTTTTGGGTCCTATATGAGACATTGTGATGTGTATATATCAGTTTGTGTCACACCTTTGGGTGTTTATACTGTGTTCCTAGTTGTGTAGCTGGTGAAGTAGGTTTATAAATTAATCCTGATGTGAGTGAGCAGTGTAGAAGGCTATAGGTGTAATGGAGCTAACTTTTGCTTAATCTTGAAGGAATTTCGACCATGCTGATTTTCAACATGCTGATGGAGAACATTTTTTTTGAATAGCCTTACCATAACCATAGCGTGCAGTACGGAAGTATTTCTAGCAGTTTTGACCTCTGCAGATCGAACTAGACCATCTTTACCTGGGAAATGCCTGTACAATTCATCAAAGAGGCCAACTGTTTCTTGGTATATATTCATCCATAACCAATACAAGATCATCAGTTTGGATATTTCTCTTCATTTCTAACCACTTCTGTCTTAGTTGCAGTGTAGGGAAATACTCTTTTACCCACTGTTTCCAGAATTGGTCTGCCAGGTACGGTACATGCCTCCACCTACGACCATACATGTCTTCCTTTTGGAAGGTTCCTGGGAGTGCTCTAAGCCCTAAGTGGTCTACCATTGACAATGTATTCAACCTCTCATCAAGGACTTGTTCTTTAAGTATTGAATTTAGAACTTTGCGTACTGTCCTGATTTGTCTTTCCCACACTCCACCCATGTGAGATGCAGCTGGGGGATTGAACTCCCACTTGATATCTCTGATCAGTAGACCCTGCTCAAGTGGTTTTTGGTCTTGATTCCAATTTTGGATGGATTCCTGTAGCTCTTTTTCCCCCAACAAAATTAGTTCCATTGTCTGACCTGATCTATTCAGGTACTCCTCTCCTCGAGATAAATCTTGTCAAGGAATTTATGAATGAATCACTGTCCATGGAGCTGAGGACTTCTATATGTATTGCTCTGGTTGTTAAGCAGGTGAAAAGACAGCCATACCTTTTTTCTTGACTCCGGCCCCTCTTCACATAAAATGGGCTAAAGCAGTCCACTCCAGTGTAGCTGAAGGGAGGCTTGTTAGGTGTGACTCTGTCTGTTGGCAAGTCTGCCATCTTTTGAGTGCCCAAATGACCCTGTGACTTCTTACATATGGTACACTTCTGCAATACATTATTCACCAAGGGACGTCCTTGAGGGATCCTGTATTTTTCACAGACCTTTGAAAGCACATATTCTCAATCTGAATGTCTAGAGGTCCATTCATGTGTATGTCTCACGATGAGCTCTGCTATATGGTGGTCCTTTGGGAGTATGAAAGGGTGCTTGGCAGCATCAATTATAGGTGCACTTTGAAGTCTGCCTTGTACTCGGAGCATGTCGTCCTCATCTCTGAAAGGGCAACAATTTGAAGATAGTGTTTTTGTTAGATACTTGCTTGCCTGATCTGAGCCTTTTGAGCTCATCCGAATAACAACTATGTTGCACAAGTTTGATAATGCCTTTCTCAGCATTTTGTAGTTCATCAACTGTTAGATTAGAAGCCAGTTTAGGCTTTCCCTTTGTCAGCCAGTCACAGAAGCGGATCGTCCATGCAACTGCCTTTTTTAGAGGATACCAACTTGAATACCTCTTGAACATCTTGTCTAAATGGTAGTTTGAATCAGTAACTACAGCACATGCCTTTGCCTCTTTTTTAACTTCTTTGTCATCTGCTAGTAGGTCCGGAGTTTGCTGAGGAACAACGGGCCATTGGGACTCATCCTCCCACAAGATGTCGGGCCCCTGTTTCCGTCTTTTACTAGACAGGATTTCCTTTGCACAGAGGCCATGGGAAGCATCGTCTGCTCTGTTGGATTTGGTATCCACATACCTCCACTGACTCGGCCTAGATCCATCATGGATGAATGCAACTCTGTTGGCTAAAAAGGTCTGGAACCGCTTGGTAGTGTTCTTGATGTACTGCAAGACTATCATGCTGTCAGTCCAAAAGATGGAATCTGTGATTTCTAGATGCAGCTATCTTCTGAAGCTAAGCTACCTTCTGCAATGTCTAGCAATGTGATTAGGGGTCTAGAGATGTGCACTAATCTGAAATTCATTGTTTAATTTGCTTCCCTGTGTGGTGTTTAACAAACTGGTAATATTTACAATCGGTCATAACTAGATGTGATAGAAGTTTTAAGATTGGTTGTCACTGGTTGTAGGCTTACAATAGCAGGTGTTTCTACAAAGGTCATCAGTAAAATCTAATGTATTTCTCTGTATGATGAGACAACATAGGAGTGGTTGTACCTTTGCAATAGTCATAATTTGGTTTTTGAAATGGATGATTTATGACTATTATTATCTTTGGCTTGTGAAACACCACACAGAGGTGATACACTTTACTTTTCAGCCACGGGCTCAAGGCCTAAGTCTGCATACGTTCCTATGTTACAGAAACCAAATTATGACCCTTTGTAGAAAGGGACACAATATAGCAAAGTATGCAGAAACCTGTTGGTATTTCTGTTCATTTTATACACATATGATCCAAAAACCTCATTTATGATTGTCAGACATCTTGGATCTTACAGCATATTGCACAGTGCAAGGCAAAAGGCATCTATGTAATAGGAAAGGTTGTGGTGAGTGCTTCAGTGGATGGAGGTCCCTCAGGCAGTGTCTTTTTTATGGAATTTAGGATGCAATACTAAAACGCAGCCCTAAAATATTCTAGATTAAGCATCAGCTGCCACTTTTTGGCACACCTGTTTGAACTGAACTAGCATAGTCCCAGGGTTTAAGCCTGGTTTTTAAAAAAGTCTGAACTTGGCAAGCATCCTGATTGTCAGTGCATGGGAAGACATTTAGACAATCTTCTGGTAGTTGTCAGTAGGTGGAGTTGTAGTTGGAGGTCTGTTCAAGGAGCTGTAGGTCTCACAGAGGTATTTACCTCCATCTTCACTCATGATGAAGTGCACACATTGGTCATTCGCAACACATCTGAAAATGTCCATTGGTATCATTATCTTTGAAATCGAGCTTATTTGCCATGTGTGATGTGCTGAATATATGCATAAGTTCTTTCCTAAGACACATTTATAAACACAATTGACATGTATAGAACGTGTCAAATCATGTCACTGTAATCATATTTTATTCGCACTGTACATATTTTCATGGATATCATGGAAATTAAAAATCTTAGAATTTATATACAGTACAAATATTCCCTCAAGATAGTTGGTTTTCCTGGAAACTAGGGTCATATTGTGTGTTAATCACAATGGGATTGAGTGACTTAGATTTCAAAAATTCCCAAATTTAGATACTTGCAAAATTGTCCAATAAAAAATCTACATAAATTTAAAACTGATCTACAAGGATCAAGAACCTTTCTTCTTCCAAATGTATGCGGCTTACCTTCGAGAACACTCAGTCACTGACTGTACCCTCTGACTAGATGAAGGTATAACACCAGCACCTACAGGTACACCTCCTGGTACCTTGGCGAACATGGCTTGTTTTAGGGCCACAGTCTTATCTTTGAAAGTGAATGAACTGAAAAAACTTATATAAATGTATGTGCATGCATCTAGGTGGTGATTTGTTAGATGAGAGCCCCATGCGCAAGTTCCCAAAGGCCGTTCGGGTCTGCATGGAATGCCTTGGGGACTTATTAGAAATAGTTTCATAGCAATTATGTCATACATACACTAAAAATTCAAAATGTTCCCCCTATATAGGTATTCTGTCAAAATGCATACTCACCTACACGACAGGTGTATCTATTGGTGTTGGAGCATTCCTGGTCTCCCCATGTGCATGATTTGGTAGCAATCAGTTTTACACAGCTATGGCTATTCATGTTGGGGGCCCCTACATCCCAGTTCCTATAGTCCACAGCTGTGCCGTCAGACCAGGTCATGATGGGAGGGGTGCCACTCAGTCCTATCCAAGGACCTCCCCCATGTCCTCTGGTAGAAAAGTGTATCAAAATTCATAATTAAAGTGTAGCTCAATATATTGGTGCCAAGGGCGTGAAGGAAAGATTTTTTTTCAGTCCTAAGGCATAATTTATAAGATAGGAAGAGGGTCCATATATAAATGGCCATTTCCCTACTTCCTTTACTTGGAATTGTGCATTAAATATGTGTTAAACGCCTTTAAATGAAATAATACTAAATAGATTGTAGGGTGGGTTTTGAGTTGTTCTCAAAAACAAACTGTATATATTTACCCCCAAGAAATAATCATGGTTGGAGTGTGATGCAAATCATTTATATATATTTAAAGATAACCTACAAAAGGTTCACTACAAAGTCATGTTCCTCACTGCTATGGATGCTGGCTAGGTGACCTCCATCTGCCACACAGGATGCCTCAGCTTCTGTCCAGTTCAGTTTGAAATCTTTGATAACCTTGAAACATGATGTACCATGACGTGTGTATCCAGGTAGGTGAGAGCAGATATCTGAGGAATATTCAATTCGATATGCATCACATCAACATGGTTTACGAGCGCTTACTATAGGTTTATATAGTCCAATAACTGATGACTGCTTGGTTAGAGGAGTTTCCAGTGAAGTTTATTTTTTAGGTTTTCAAGTGTTTCACAAAAGTCAGTCCAAAATATAATTATTCATGATGAGGGCTATTGGATATATACAGAGAGTAGAAGAGGCCCATGATCCTACTAAGAGCTATCAAAACAAAACATGAAACATACATATATACACTTGTTTGAGATCAACACTTACTCGTTGCGGCACACATGATGTGAGTAAGAACACAAAGAGTGACTAAAAGATACATCATCTTTCTCCTGTCTTGCATGCCCTTTTAATGGGAGGCCTCCTCTGATGCGTAGAGTGGCCATATAAAAGTATTGGCACTAGCGGCAAACAAACAAATGGTGGGTATTATCTAATACACTAATGGGTCTATGTTTGTGTAGGTCATTATTTCCATAACACACATTAATATTGCTCCCTTGATGGCTAGAAGCCTTTGGTAGCTAACACTGTGGAATTTATTGAAGTGACTCTAAGTAGCTTGCCAGTGATATTTAAACCTTCAGGGGCAGGTAATTGACTTATGCATGATGGTTATTGGTTATCATGATGTATATAATGTAGACATTTGGAGCATGCACCATGACTGTAGTATGAGTGAATTAATCTAATACATACCTACAAAAAGGCTGATAATGCCTGTTCTCCTGAAGGAACAGTGAGTAAAATATCCTCTCCAATGTAACATATCATGTGAATGGCATCTATCTGTTAAATTGTGTGATATGTGCAACAGGTCAATGACCAGTACCTAGGATAAACATGATCACAGTTGTACTTAGGATGTTGTATTGGATCAACGCTCGTATTGCGCTCATACTATGTATAGGCCTGGTCATTACTAACTGGACAACTAAAAGCCATGTTATTCAATAGCCCATGACCATAATGGCATAATACCGAATGGACATGGTATATTGGCATTGTATACATGTATGGCCGTCACTGAATAAAGATATTTGAGATGTGAGGCCTTTGGAGAGCAATTTCACAATAGAACACATATGACCACAATCAAAATGCAGGTGAGAATGATGTGCCACGATGCCCATACTAGGCTGATTAGCATAATGCATCAACAAACAGCGATTCTTTGGTGGATCGTCCTGAACAATAAACATGAAGCACCTATGTATCAGTGGCTCTTAAAATTGTTAAGATTGGGGAAACTTTTTTCTTGTACCTCCAAGGGAAAGACAATTAACTAAAACACCTTTTATCTTTATAAGTAGCTGACAGTTGACACCAGGGAGCAGCACTTGTCCAAACTTACATACAAGAAGGTGTCTCACAACCTGATACCATGTGTCACTAGCTCACTCCTAGTAACCCCTGACCTTCTGCGCCCTGCATTGTGGGATATAGCCTGTACAGGCTAATTAGATGCATATATCATTGGGCAACACAAGAAGTAGACCCTATGTTTAGTACAGCCCAATACATGTATTGTGTCATACCTACATATAGGTGCAGTGGTACAGGTGTGCATTGTACCAATAGTATAGAGGTTTCATCTAGTTTATAAACCTGACAACAACATATCTCAAACACAATCAGCTGTGACTATGCATTCAGCTCAACATAACTTGGGCTGAAGACCTATGTGGGAATATGAGGTGTTTGTCTACCAGTAATCAACAAGAGCCCCCTCTAGCTCAGGCAGTAGAGTGCTGAGCTCCCAATATCAGGAAGATGGGTTAAAGTCACCATATGTCCACTAGGTCAATACTATCTATTTTATAAGAAAATATCACCTCTGCTTTGAAAATCATAGTTTCTTTGAGCAGTCGTCTATTACACTTATTTTATAGATATTGATTGCAATTTCTTAACACAATCAAAATCTAGAAAAAAAATGTTTTGATTCAATAAAACTAAAAGCATCAGACGAGGCTAGAACTCAGTTACCCTGCATTATGAGTCCAGTGTTCTAACTACTACCCTATTCTGGACAGGTTACATATAGGGTGTAAATTCCCCAAACCCATTCACGATGCATGCTGACCGGTCAGACCACAGCTCCCTCTAGTGTTTCATCCATACATAACAGGGACTACTTTCCATCCCCTTCCCATCATATATAGGGCAGAAGACCAGAGCCATTTATCTGTTTATATGGACTATGATACATACTGGACCAGGTTAAAGCTGGGACAAGATCTGAAGTATATAGGTTTTCCAATTTCTGCATATCTATCATCACCCCACTTGTGAAAGTGTCCTGCCAAAATCTCAGTCTTTTCAGTGCATTCTAATCATGTCAAATTCAAGTATATATGTGTGTAGAAATAAAATGCTTCCAGCATTTTATTCATGTCAACAAGCAGTCTTGATTGTACCAGCACAGTGGCTCCATCTGAAGCCACAAAGCAGAGTATTCTATGATGGTGGTGAATTCAATTTGGATGCCTGGCATCAGAGCAGACATCACTCAGTGCTGCCACCATGAGGCTATGACCAGAACTAATCAACCAAGTGGTTTCTCCTCCCACCAAAGAGGATAGACCAGCTGAAACTAAAGTCCAATGATGTGCACATAATGAGCCATACCGTTCCATAATAAGTGGCACCCTATGACTTGGGAATCGGTATATAATCCTCTGAAATACATACCAGATAACACTAAATTAGCTTTTATACCAGCTTTAAATGGGTCCCATTCTATACACAAATATAAAATTGCTTGATGGTCTTCTTACTTAAAATTTAGTATTTCGAAGATCCACCCACTGTAGAATTATTTTGGAATGTCTTGGCAGTGGAAGCATCTAACGCTTCCTGTTGCAATGAAAGAAAGAAAAAGTTTGTCTTTTTCTTTCTTTTATGAGAGTGTAACCCTGGTCTATTTGGAAAAAAAACACACTTAAAACAGTGTGATTATTGATTATACATGAGCAATAATTAATATATAAATATTATTCATTGTTGGTAGTGTAAAGCTTACCAAATATCAGGATCTTACCTCGTTAGAATTGAATTTCCTCTTCCTAATGCACGGAGAAATGGAAACAATAAAATTTTACCCATGTAAAATATACTTTACCCATTGTGTTCGCTTTGTATTTCAGTCTTGGTTATATTTTTCTTTTTATAAATCACAAAGTAATAATTGGTAGTATCCCATTTAGAGAACATCCACATGTCATGGTTTATACTAAACTCATGTCCATCATGGTATTAGCACACAATGCAAGGATACAGGCCTTTTGTATTGTCTGTATCATTTTTTTGTCATTGCTTTAGGGGTGTTTTAGAAGCTTGACATATAATTATGAAGAGTCTTTCTTTGAAAAGAGTTTTTCTAAACCCAGAAACTATGACTATAATCAGTCATTTTTTATCTGAGCTCACAGTATAGAAGTAACATTTAATACTAGACTTACTATCCTTCCAGGTAGTAATGTTACAATGTATAGGACAACTTTAAGGAGCATTTGGGAAATGTATTTTAAGTGTTTCCCCACACATGCAAGTATGAGTATGTTTGTTATTAAGTACCGTAATACCTCACATATAAGCCACGCCTTATACACGAGGATGGACCTCTGGTGCGCCTTATAGAAGCAGAATATTTTAGGGAAAGTTTTTCACCAAACTGTTACCAATATTCCTATGAACATACACAGTGTCAGGAAAGGATAGGGGATGCCATGAGATGGCCATAGGTCTTTGAATTTTGAAAATCCATTGATTACAACAGAAGTTATGATATCTTAATTTTTTTCTCTAACATCCACAAAGTCTGGGCGCGTCGTATACCTGAGGTGCGCCTTATACACAAGGTATTACGGTAGCTTTACTCTGTGTTGCTAATTTAAGATCAATGCTTATTTGACACTCTAGACCATACAGTGAAGTTACAGTACAGTATGATCTAAATTCATGAACATAGATCATTATTTTTATCTCTCTTCTTCGGGTACACTTTTCTGATTTTTTTTTCTGCTGTAATGCAAAATCTTTTTGACAAGTCCTTCATAATCACCAATTGATATTCAACATTTATTAGTTCTCTCTGTCTGTGGTAGCCTTTACAAGTAGTTGATAAAATTATTGTAGTTTGGATAGTGGCTATCCTGCCCTGTGGACAGACCGCTCACTCTGTGTACCTCTCATCACGGCAATTGCTTGAGTCAGTCTGCTCTGCTGCTTGTGCTTCTGCTGGGACTGCGACTACTGCTACAGCATTAGTTGTTAGCTGCAACTCCCCCTATCATCAATCAGGCACACTACATTGGACACCCAATATCACTGAAGTGCTACCTTGTGAGCACTGGTCACATTACAAGAAAGTCAGGGGAGGGTAAGTACAGTGAACCTACTGCACGGCTATGCTACAAAGTTAAAGGGTAACATACAGGAATAAAATTCCCCGCGCCCGGAAGATTTATTCCAGGGCGGATGTCTCCTGGTGCGTATCACACCAATCTAGGTGTAGTTGAAATGTGAGAATGTCAGTTACGGGATCAAGTGAGCATGTTGGATTGGCAAGTCAAAAATCTGGATTCAATTCCTGGTGATCCGAGACATTTTCACTGACCTCTATAGTTCATTTATTCTAACTTCAATGATATCATATTTATTCCTTCAATAGAAAAGACACCAATTATCATCAACTGCTTTTGGAGGGGAAGCATTAATGTGATCTACACAACCCTGTGATAGTTGCCCGATATTGCAGCATTAGTGAAACGTCTCTTCATCTCGCTATAGGTCTCACAGAGGTATTTACCTCCATCTTCAGTCAGTATGAAGTGTGCACATTGGGCATCCTGCTGACACCTGGGATAGATGGATGAAACACAGACCTCATAAATTGAACATTTTTTGCACCATTGATTGACTGCAATTTGAGAGGTCTTTTAAGTACTTTTAAAGAGCTTGCTTGTCTCATGACTGTGGTGTAAGTCTGAGTTCTGACCAGGAGGTTTCTGACCGGCATGGGAATACAGGAAACAGCTTAAAGATATAAAGAATCGAAAGAAAAAAATATACTCCTGTCAATGTTTTAAGTAAAAATAAATGTCTTTTATGAGACTGTAGGGGCTTCTAGTTAATGATAGAATTTAGCGTACAGCACAATATTGCAAAGTCCAATCAAAAATGCTCAGAAACATCCATTTGATATTTGCATCACTTATATTAACCAGCTACGTTTGTATGATATCAACCTTCAGTCAATGGTTATAATGATGATCATTATGAATATACTTCAATACTGAAACAGAAGGTTTTTGCACTTGATATGTAAGGCCGGATTCTGCCTATAATATGAATTGCACTACAACCTGATTAAAAGGACCTACTTAAATCTGTGTCTGTTGAATTGTCCACCAGCCAAATCAATTAGTGTCAATCAAACTAAGTGCGGGCTATTGTAGATCGTAAAACCTACCTCAGAGCACATTCATCTACTGACTGCACATCGTGTGTAGCTGAAGGTACAACAGCTGCATCCACAGGTACACCACCTGGTATCTTGGTGAAGAAGGCTTGCTTTGGATCAATAACCAAATCTGAAATAGAGACTTCTGTGTGTGCTTCATTCATCCAATATCTACCCCATGATTACATGTGATGGTAGATGGCTGATTGACTGATCCTGCTTTATGAGAGTGATTTATTAGGGTTATCAGGTAATCTTAGGAAGCTTAACTGTCTTTATCAAGGGGCCATATTGCTTTTTTCCACATGTCCCCAGGACAGCCCTCAGCCCTATAACTCTCACTTCCAAAATAGGCTGTCTCGAATCAGAAAATTGACTTCCGGATGATCATATATGTCCGGCAATATGTTTATGTTTAACATTTGTCAGCTTTGTAAGACTTTTTTATCAGCACCTGCCATTAGCTGTAGTTAATGGACATTGTTATACTCACCAACACGACACATGTAGTTCACAAGGTTGTCACACCACACGTCTCTCCACAGCAAAGAGTGCTGCTTCATTTTAATACAGCTGTGCTTTCCTTCACGTTCAGGTGTTGGTTGGTTCCAGGTCTCATAGTCTACCACTGTCCCATCTGACCAGGCCATGCTTGGGCGTGTACCAATCAGTCCATTCCAAACTCCACCAAACGAGCTTGGTCTAATAATAAAATTTGATTAAAGTGTGAATTTTGTTTCATGTGGTATGAATTATATTCAATGTTATATTCCACAATGTGATGTTCCATACTATATTTCACAATGTGTACACATGAAAATGATAGATATATCTATTCCTTTAATTGATGATGACTAACTTTAAAAATGCGTCCCATCTACTAAGTGCTAAACTGTCAACTATGTATGACCAGGCAGCAATCACCCTTACTTCCGTTCTCTTCTATCTCCTCATTTGTTTGGTTTACCAATGAATGTATGACCATAAATAAGAAAATAATGGCACACTGATTCACTCATACCTAGTCATACCTGGTTATAATTTATACCAAGTATGGGGTGAGGCCATTTTCCCCTATTTAGTCAAAACAGTGGGTATCTTCTTTTCTCAAAAACAGGCTCTATACTTACGAATGTAGAAGTGTAAAGAGAGGTACCACATTTGAATAAACCACCCATGTTTGAACTATGGACCACTTTGTTCAGCTCCACATATACATCACTCAATGGTCAAAAGGAAAACCTTCAAAGGGTCATTTGTTATGTGAATATCTCAATGCTTCAAATAGTATTTATTATTCACATATTTCATAAGCTCATATACTTACATAAGTGTAGCAAGGAATGCCTGTTCCTCACTGCTATGGATGCTAGCTAGGTGACCTCCATCTGCCACACAAGATGCCTCAGCATCTTCCCAGGTTTTTGCAGCATTTTCAAATCTAAAGCAGGATGTTCCATGGATTGTGTATCCATGGAGGTGTGAGCAGATATCTGAGAAATATAATTTCAGAGATTTATACAATCTGTAACAGAATAGATATGGAGAATATGTAGCTAATTGGAGAGAAGCACTGGGGGTTTCTCCAATGTGTGTACATGGAGCCCTTATTCAAATGTATAACACCTTCATAATATAGAAACCATTCCTCTTCTGTGCTTTACATCTTAAGCTTTAGTATCGGCAATTTTTGGAAGGTCCTTTACTATACAATAACAAGAAATGGATGCAAACATGTTTGGCCTTCTTCCGCTAACCTAAACCTCAAATATTCTAAAATCATACATACCAGCTGTAGCTATAGACAACCAAATGAGGATGTTGCTGATACATAAAAGACGTTTCATTCTCCTCCGGTCAACTGGTGCCCTGAGGTTAAACTGGTTTTATGCTCTGCTTCTACATGATGAGGGGCTTTAGAAGTACTGTGCAAATAGGATACTCATAAACACTTCATGCTTAGGACAGAAATAAAATTGATGTGTTTTACACAATCTGAACTGACTTAGGTGCATATAGAGAAAACTTGTTGAGTACTTAGTATAAACAATTGTAGATTCCTTCTCTATGTTAAGTAGGAGTTTTCTTAAATGAATGGTCAAAAAGTAGAAATAAAACAGTGATGAGAATCTAACTTGCAAATAAGCACCCTTGCATATTTTCTTTTTTATAAAGTCCAATTTGCAAGTCATGTCACTCATCAGGTTACCTAAGAAATCTTAAATCATTCAGACAAAACTGACATTTGTACTAGCAAAGTACAACCAAAAACATCTGCTCTGGTTTCATTGGCCTAAGTAGACATTGTTGTAAGGCTCTTGCATCATGTGTAGTAGAGGTGTCTTAACATGGATTATTGTCCAGCCAACTTTGATTAATCAATGACATTCTGCAGGTGAGGATCAATTGTTCAAATATGTGGGGTTTGCATTGACCACCAGGGAGTGCTAACCCCTCGTTATTTATGTATAATGCCTTTGAGGAACCTTAACCAATGTAGGGGAACATGATTTCCTGTGCCCGGTTGGCCAACCTGCAGGGGCTGGTCTCTGGGCAATAACTTTCCCCTATCGGTATCATGCCAGTCCATACGTGGGTGGAAGGTGGATAACGTTGTACGGGGAAGTAGCTCAGTGGTAGAGCAATCGTCTGAAGGCTGAGAGGTCCCGGGTTCAATTCCTGGTTTCCATACAACGTTTTCCACCTTCCAGGTGATTGCCCGGAGACCCGCCCCTGCAGGTCGGCCAACCGGGCATAGGAAATCACGTTCCCCTACACCAACAATCAATAAGGAGGTCAGTACAACTGACAATGGACACTTTGTAACTACCTTGAAGCGTGCAGCAGTGACAAACTGTAGGCATGGAAACTCTACCACTACTAATAATGAAGTCAGAGATGGAGTATATATGGTGAAAGTTACATGGTGATGTATTGTACATTAAAAATGCATAGTATGTAAGGTCACCTTCACAGAGCACCAAGTACTGAGTGATTACCTGTGGTTGCTCCAGGGTTATATCCCAACCCTGGGGCAACACAGGAAATCACCGTCTCCATGGTGACCGGTAGGTTATAATTTACATATATTAAACATGGCATTTAATTGGTGGATGCAATGCAATATGGTTGTTGATTGGTTATAACAAGCTGCCACACCATAAAGGTTTGAAAGCTGTCGGTTCCTCAGACAGGAAAATTATACCAATGACCATATATGGTAAGTACATAAATGATTAAGGTGTGAAAGTGGTCGGTTTGTGAGGCAGAGAAATATAATGCCCATATATGGTAAGTATATCAGTTCTTAAGATATGAAAGCCGCCGTTTTCTGAGGCAGGGAAAATAACACATTGTCTATATTTGGTATTATAACACCGTTAGCGAGTTTTCAGTGCCGAAATGGATAATATGAGTTCCTATATCTCGCGATAAAAAAACCCAAAATTGACGGCGGACGGACAGAGGGGCGGACATATTGAATCCTACCTTGACAGCGAGTTGACACAAAAGTAAATCCTCCATTTTTGAAGCTTATAGACCAAATCTGATGAAATAATTTCAGCAGTATATCCTTTACATGTTATTCTAACTCCCTGTCGGGTAGATTACTTGATATTATGGCTGAATTTAACATAAAAAAATAGTAAACTTTCGAATCGAGCGACTGGCCGTGCATGTTCGCCATTGCGTTTGTCAACATGACCTCTCATGCCATCTAGTGTATAGCCTATCAACTAGCCACGCGCATTAACTTAATAGAAGAGGAACCCGTATAAAGCAATGCTACTACACTCCCTTCTGTATGTTCCCACTGCGAGTAAGTTTACGCCTGTGAAAGTGGCACAGCCTGGTGTATAGTGATCGAACTCATATCAACATGAAACCAAGATGGTGGAGGGCCGTCTTGTCGACTCGCAAAACTCGCAAAATAAATGAATGGATTCTTTACAATTTAAAGGTAAATACTAAGAATTAATGGAGGAAACCGTGTTATAAGCGCAATATATAATGAATAGATCTTAGATGGTGAAGTATAGAAAACTGAAAAAAAAAGAACATGTCAATATGTCGGCTTCAGGAGGAATGAACATGGCGGACAGAATGCTGTCCTATATATACCTAGGAATAGTGCCACCTAGTGCTATCAGTGATAACAGCTGGTACTCAGCTTCAGCAATGGCCGTACCCATCAGACAATCCGCTACCTCAGGATAGAAAATGTTGTAAGACCTTAATAGTGGTTTGATTTGCAAGCCTTAAAAACCAGAATGTAGGCCCCTAATGTTCTGAGATTACAGCTAGACATTCAGTCTGGCATTCTAGCAATTTCTGCTGGCCTATTAGCGATTTTGCAGACAAAAGCTGGTGTCTGAGTTTTGGTATAGACTGTTAATAATAAGGGCTCCTTGATGTAATGATGGACATTTTCTAGTCCTGATTTCTTTTCAAAGTTTTCATAATGGCATATGACTTTCCAGCAACACAACTTGGCCTCAACTGCTTATGCCGTAGCCAGCATTGGTTTATGGATGGGACATTTGCTACTGTTCCAAGAATATATGCTCAGCTCTACACTGTGCATTGTCGGGTAGCACACACCAATGTGGTCTGCCTTTATGCACTCCTTCCTATGAAAAATCGAAGAATATACGACTCTTTTCTCACAAAACAGCTAACAAACAACCACCAGCCAGAATCTATCATGATAGATTTTGAACAGGCTGTAATTGTAACTATCATATATGAATACAGGCTGTAATTGTAACTATCATATATTTGATCCAATATATTGAATATTAGAATCACAATTTCTATTTCTGAGATATGATAAAATTCTGCATTCTAAATTGATAGTATCTTCTCAACATTATCAGCACCTATGCTTTATAGAGATGTTCTATATTTTCATTGCAAAGAGCAGCCATAAATTACATATTGAATTTACTTTCTCTTAGGGCTCCCTGCGAGTGATGTACCCAAACACAATCATCAAAGGATGCTTGTTTCATCTTGGTCAGTGTGTATGGCGGAAAGTTCAAAGTACGGATGGGCTGCGCGGAGAATATCAGCATAACCAAGACTTTGCTCTTGATGTTCGAGCACTGTTAGGCATTGCCTTCCTACCTCCCGGTAAAAATATGCTGATTTATTTTTCACTTCTGTAACCTTATGATGTACATATAATTAAGAAAGTGAAAGCATTTAAGGAAACAATAGTCAAGTGCACTGCCAAAATTAACCACATCCAACTGTCTTACAAAAATTTAACTGCAATTACTACTCAGGTGGTCTGCTGCACTGAAGAGTAGATTTAACCTAAATCAGACATAAAGCTAAATCAGAAAGTGCTACAACTAGGAATCATCCATAAATAATTTCATGTGTGCGAGGCCAAAGTTGACATATTTGGTCCTATTGATGTATTTCTTCATGAAAATATAATAAACTATAGTTTCCTAGTTTAGTTAAGTTTTAAGTTCACGATTTGAAGTGAAACTGAACCTTAGAATTCTCTAAATATTCTTCAGGCAAGGTTGTTGAGGGGCTAGCCATATACATGCAGCATCTTAATCCTGCAGTCCATCAACTGCTAGTACCAGTGATACGGTACTTTGAGGACACATACACAGGTAAGTTGATATTTCCTTTCATTATGCATATTACACCAGCTAATTTCCTTGCACAGGACCACTCAGGATACTTTCAGTAGGAATTGATGAACATTACTGGTAACTGATATTAAAACTATTGGAACCTTCATTTGATTCATTATATGAATATATTTGCATATTTCTGACAAATTAATGGAAGTTGTGCATTGAATCTAAATAAAGAATTGCCTGAACTATAAATTTAATACATAAATATCATGGTACGTTTTCCTTAAAGGGTCCTATCACCATGGTATATTCATACCCCCTACATTTCCACCTGAGATGTGGACTGTTAATGACCGAGTCGCCCAGCTCCTGCCCCGCACAAATAACGCCCTGGAAGTGTGGCATCATGCATTCTCTGGCCGTATCGGAATACACCATGCCTCATTGTGGACCTTCATAAGTGCACTCCAGGCTGAGAAAGGACTATCTGCAACACTAGTAATACTAGTAATTGTGCATGATCAAGTTGTCATATGAGAAATATCATATGACTAGTGGTATATAGTGTAAATCCAACAAGCTCTTATAAATAGTGTTATTTCCAGTTATCACTGGTTTATTCAGCTTTAGGCAACATGTAAGAAATATCAAACACACAGTTGTTAATATGCAGGTAATTTCCACATACAGTAAATATACAATAGTTTATAAAGTATAATGTTCTGTTCCACTCCACCTGTGAGGTAATAATAATACAATGTCCAGCATAGTTCTATGTGGGTTCCCACACCTAGCTCCTGACCTGCTGCTTAGAGGAATAATGTAATAATGAATAACTTTACCCTCTGGTGGATGTCTTGAGGAAGATACCCTCTGGCCACTAATGATGGAATCCTATGCCTGTCTAGCATAGTTTCACCATAGTGCAGTGGTATAGCAGGTAGCAGGAGATGACTGGAGATGTTACCTCTGGAGCGGTTCTGGAGATTCTGATTTCTAGGAGGTGCAGCCAGGCTATTTGTACCAAATCTTGGCATTGCACCTCAGACTGACTGGGGCCAGTGGCATCTGCCTAACTCTGCAATTGTTTGAGGGGGGTCTTTCATGTGTCACAGGGTGCACAAAGGACCCCCATGGACGCCGCTATGTCCCCCATTGTCCTGGTCAGTTCTGTAACTTCAAACCCTCATATCTCGGTTGTTTACGCCGCTATAACCAGCATTTTGCGCATGCGCAGACTTGAATATGTAAAGTTATCAACGCTTGCTTTCTGGGTGCTTAACTCGCGCTGGTTCGTCTGTAGCTCATTCGGAGGTTGAATTAGTCTACATAGCATAACTTCCTTAATAATAAGAGTTCTGCCTTGATCTTGGGCTCATTCTGACTGTCTAATTATGGGCTTTCCATAAATGCTTTGATATTTGACCTAGGTTGCTCAGGAGCGACGCTAGAGCGACCGGAAGGTTATGGTGTCGTGACTTATGTAATCTATTGTTCAGTGTTTGGGTGCTCAGACACCCATGACGGCGTCAGCGGTGCCCAGGCACCCCTAACGGCTGTTTGCATTCACTTACAAGTTATTATATTGTGCACTGGGTGATGTAACTTGTGTATATTTGATATAGCTGGTGTGCAGTGGAGCATGAACGCTCTTATATAAAGTTTGAGCACTCTTATAGCTCTTATAACCAACCTATGTATTAATTTCTTATACCTTCTTTGATTAATACAATAATATGTCACAATTTATGGAATAATAAAATGGTATATGATAATACGCTCATGCTCTCCTGGGAAGGGAGCCAACCAAGAGACGTAGAAGGTACAGAATCAATGATGCACGCATCGTTGATGCTTTTGAAGACATTCAGGGAAATATGACTAGACAGGTCATGGATGGGGGACAGTTGTTCACCTTTATGAGAGCAGTCGCTAGGCACCTGGGTGGATGGTAAACAAGTACCCCCAGCTGTGTACCTGCCAGCTGTGCAGCCTTGCATCAATGTTCATTTGTCTTCATCAGGACTTTTGACGTAGAGAATACTAGTGTCCCATGATGATGTTTTCTCCATATATTGAAAATCATATTCTCAGCAGACGGATCCCTTACAATGCTTTATCACTTATTTACTATCATTGACTAGAACGTGAACAGTGGTGTGAAAATATCTCACTTTTTTCATTTGAAGTTTTGTCATTTCTATAGTATTTCAGATTAACCTCATTCTATGCTACACGTCAGTATTACCTGTACTAAAATAATCGATACCAAATAGTAAAAGACTCAAGGATATAGGGTGCTATGAGTGCGGATTGATGGAATCCATGTGGGATTCATATGCTTTTATTAAATGTACCTATTGCAGAAAATATATATTGCAACTGTACTGCTTTGTCTTTGGTTAAAAAAGGCTCGGAGTGTAGATTCAAATGCATTGACGCGGCACAGATATGTTTTGCATTGTTTCAAAGATCTACTCAAGAAAAAAAACCTTTGATGATATATATTGTCATAACAAATAAAGAAAATTGATGGATGATACATCTGTTCCACTTATTTATTTACACATTGAATTTGGTATCCTGAAATATATACACACTGATAATAGTAATTAGTAAAGACTGAAAATGGACAAACTGAAACTGGTGTATATAGGAAATATTGACTAAAGCAATGCCCATGCTAAGAACATAATGAGGAAAAGGAGGTTGCCCAGTTAGCAAGCACATGGCAATGTGCTAGCCAGGTAGATCATCTGGATCTGGTTAGGTTAACAAGTGAGTTATTTCTTTGTAGATTTTGAAGATCTGTGGCCACAGGTTGACTCCAAGGACACAAGGTTTTAGGTGAACCAACATCAAGTATACTGAATGTTAGTTGGACTGGACAATGGGTAGATCAGGTGTTAGGTGTTCCGGATGTTAGGGAGGTCAGATAATAGGGGGGACTGGATGTTAGGTGGTCTTGATGTTAGGTGGTTTGGATGTTATGGTGAATCTGATGTTAGGTGATCTGTAAAGTCAGATGGATCGGATGTTAGGTGGATCAGAGGTTAGACGTTCTGCATGTTATGGTGGATCAGAGATTAGGGGGATCGGACGTTAGGTGGATCGGACGTTAGGTGTTCTGGATGTTAGGTGTTCTGGAGGTTAGGTGGCTTGGACGTTAGGGTGGATCGGGGATTAGGTGGATCGGAGGTTAGGTGGATCGGATGTTAGGTATTCCGGATGTTAGGTGTTCCGGAGGTTAGGTGGCTCGGACATTAGGGTGGATCGGAGATTAGGTGGATCGGAGGTTAGGTGGATCGGAGGTTAGGTGTTCCGGATGTTAGGTGTTCCGGAGGTTAGGTGTTCCGGATGTTAGGTGTTCCAGAGGTTAGGTGGCTCGGACGTTAGGTGGATCGGAGGTTAGGTGTTCCAGAGGTTAGGTGGCTCGGACGTTAGGTGGATCGGACGTTAGGTGTTCCGGAGGTTAGGTGGCTCTGACGTTAGGGTGGTGTCAGAGGTTAGGTGGATTAGGTGGATTGGAGGTTAGGTGGATCGGAAGTTAGGTAGATCGGAAGTTAGGTGGATCGGAAGTTAGGTGGATCGGAAGTTAGGCGGATCGGAAGTTAGGTGGTCTGGATGTTAGGTGGATCGGAAGTTAGGTGGTCTGGATGTTAGGTGGATCGGAAGTTAGGTGGTCTGGATGTTAGGTGACTGCTATAAACTAACTGGCCTAATGCATAGGCAAATGGGCATTATTCAGGTGGCTTGTATTCATAGAGCTTCTCATCAGGGGGCCTAAATTCTTGGGGGCCTACTCTCAGGGGGCCTATTTTCCCTGGGCTTTCCATCAGGGGGCCGTTTTTCCTGGTGGCTCCTGTTCATGTTACCGATATATGCAGTAGTACCACATCCTACCACTAGGTGTGGTGCAGTCAATGGTCACTTTTGTCGGGTAGAGACATCCTTTTTAATATGATGATTCTCAATGACATTGATGAAGAGATAACTCAAGAACCCATAGATACAGTTTATATATCTTTATTGCATAGGCTTAATAATTGATGTTTCATAGTGAACAATGCTTCTCGCTTGGCTAATGAGGCGATACACATTTCCATTGTGAGAGATTCCATACTCAACTTACAATATAATAAATAACTCCTTCCGTGTCATAATGATGATCTCCATTGTGCACTCTGATATTACCATAGGAAGTCTATGGTTCCAGGCTTGGCATGCCTATATATTAGTTAACCAATAGGGTGCAGCACATATTGCTGCATGGCTATGCTATTGTATACCGGAATGTGGCACTGCACAACCTGCGTCTGAGGTGGGTGACCGTCGGGGCTGCTTCTGATTCTACTAACAGGGATATGGGCATCCTGTACCATGAGCTTGCTAGGTCTGGTTCATACTGAAATGAACTGGTCTATGGGCCTCACCATGGGATAACCCTGCATGATGGTTGTCATGCATTGTGGTTATTCTGTGTGATGGGTGTTCTGCCTAATGGTTGTCCCTTGTATGTTCTTTATATATTCTGGACTATTAGTGGTATGATTTACATATAGTTGTTTTAGTTGGGTCTAATTGTACAGAAAGGTGAAATATGGGTGGCTAATAGGTAGAGGCAATAATTATATAGGGATTACTGTAGAGTGGGATTCATAATGAATTTAAAGTATGTATTATGCTGACACTATATATGTATACGCACAGCCAGGTGGGACTCCACCTGACACTACTAGCTTACTACTAGCTGAGCTACCATCTAACCAGCATGTAACTTTGTACAATTAAGCTACCATCAATTATCCACTAATCGCCACCTTCTTGTTATCACTATGTATATACAAAAGCTATAATAACCCAATAGCTAGGTCTGATACCATCAAGGGAGCACAT
Source organism: Acholoe squamosa (assembly GCA_949317995.1). Lineage (NCBI taxonomy): Eukaryota > Metazoa > Annelida > Polychaeta > Phyllodocida > Polynoidae > Acholoe > Acholoe squamosa. The sequence goes on along the minus strand of OX439036.1, from coordinate 5,451,261 downwards.
ACATGCCACAGGCAGGCACCACAGGTTGAGGAAAGACAGTTGGAAATTGTGCAATTCTTTTCCTTTAGTCTGAACTTCACAGATATTGAAATTCTCCAGTCGACCAGTCACTCAGGGAGAACAGTTATGATAATATTGTAATGAGATTAGGTACACAGATAACTGAACAGCCAGCCACGTAAGGTTTACCAGACAGATCCCTTATTCCCTTATCCCAAATAATGACACAGAGCTCAGCTCGAGCTGGTTACATTGCCCACAAATGATGTGCGACCATAGCCTGCACGCCAGAGCTAGCAGACGACCAAGCCATCCGTCCGCTACAGTGTCAAGCAGCTAAAATGAACCCTTGTACATAGAAAACCCATGCCCTAACTCATTGCCTAACAACTACTTTAAAGAGAAAAGGTGTTGCGGGGGGACTATCCCCTGCTCCCTTTGACCCTGCTAACTAAAAACATCTTGTACTTGAAACAAACTTGACCAAAATCGTACTCCCAAACTTGGCACAAACTTGACAAAAATCACACTCCTGAATCATCATCTCTGGTAACCACAACAAGGGTCCATTATTGTACTTAATTATCCCGAAATTGGGGGAGGGTGCTAACAACCCCTTCTTGGCCGAATCCAATTAGAGTTCCGAATCTCCACCACAGATCCCGTAGCACTGCCTGATAACACCCACTGCATACCTCATAACCATCATAGCACCTACAGGGAGCTACAGCAACGCTGTTCATCCTCCCCAACCTTACTCCATAATAGTTGTCCATCACCTTCCACACTGCCCATACATCCCAGACAGCCAACACCACTAGTGAAGTGTCCTACAACTCAGTTGTCGGTGGTAACTATAAGCAAATATGTCTTACAGCTGAGTTGTCAGTAGCATAGCAAAGTATCCTACAACTCAGTTGTCAGTAGTATAGGCAAAGTGTCCTACAGCTCAGTTGTCAGTAGTATAGGCATATTTTACTTAAGTTCAGATATTAGTATTAACGCTAAGCATTACTATGCCCAACCTTTAACAGGATAGATAAGATAGGCCAAAGCTTTAACACAGTCAGTAGTAGAGAGTAAGTCTTTTAGTGTCCTCTATTGTCATGTCTGCTTAAGACATTACATGCTGAATTTATATACAATTTATAAGAGTTCTGAACCATAGGTTCCAAGTCCAGCTCTACAACACTAAGTTCGTTTGATTACTTCTACTCCTACTCTATGCTAAACTGATCTGCCCTCTGGTGTTTAATTTTCTAATGAAATATGTCTTGATTATGAACAGACTAATTGATTGAACATGGATGGTATGACCCCTATAGCTCTTACACATTTGACCAAAACAGATACCTACCCTAATCATGACTGGCAGGCCGTCCCCAACTAAATACTGCTACAGCGACTCCTGCGTCAGTTTAAAAACCAATAACCAGCATAATGCCATTAAGGGGACGGCCGCACCACCCTCACTCCCTGTCAGGGCCGATGTTTAGTCACTCCGGGTCAGACGTGAGGGTGAACATGATGTAGGGGGCGCTAGTAGTCAGTGTAGGAATGCTTCGATTGATGGGTACAGAAAACTACGGGATGATAACAGTGAATGATCCACGGCCGCTCTGTGACTTACCTTTAGGTGGTCTTGTGGCTCACCGTCTACTCCCTACTGCTCTGTCCTATGTGATCTGCCACATCAATTTGATCAGTTTTCTCTTGTTGACAACATGCATTAATAAGCTTTCTTAAGGCATTCATATAGATTTGAGACGGGCAATTGTATACACCTATCTATATTCTGTTCACAGAACCTTGACTGCTAATTTGAATGATCAGACAAACTGGTTGACTGATCTGCAAACTATCGACAGGTCAATGCGCCTTCAATGACCGTAACAGCAACTTGATAAGTTTCCTATTATGGATAGGGCATAATCCTTTGGTGTCATGCATCCCCAAAGTGCTATGTGATCCTACAGGGTGCACAAGTTGTCCAACCTTGCCTTTACTTCTAGTATTGATCATGCTACTTGCACTGTAACACTGACTGCTGCCCTTACCTCACACCATAGATGATGGAAGATGTACAGGGCACCAGTCTAACCCTAACTCTATCACCTCACACTAGAGGCCGCCACCTCAACACAGACACTGACTGCAGCGCCACTTGACTGTCAGCGGCAATTGGACAATATGAACAGGTAGCTGGGCCATGTGTGGGTAACCAGCTAGGGAGGGTAATTTATTATGAACAAGGGGGTGGACCTTGTTAAGGGGTAGCGTGGGTAGAGGTTGTGGTTATTGCAAACAGATGGGTCAAGTGGGCGAAGGAGAGAGAGGCCGAGTGGAAAGGGAGGTGGACGAAGATTTTCATTGCTGCAAACCATAGTCTAGCTATTCAAGCCAACTATGGGCTTCCCCTGAGCACGTGAATTAAAGTGAGGTGGGGAAGGAGTTGTGTAAGCAGAGTAACATTTGCCCAATTTGTGATGCGAAATGAAGAGGAACAGGAAGTATGTAGGGTTTGGTTTAAATATAAAGAAGAGGAAGGAAAAGTGGATAGAATGTGTGGTTATCACTAAGGGATGCAGTGGAATAAATAAACAAAGGTGCATGAGAATTGGTCAGCATTGAGGGTTATTACCTTTGTTCTTATCTCAAGTACATTTAGTCGTATATGTTCAAAATTCATTTTATTTGGCATTAGAAATGATTTTATCATCAGTTATTTGACCATTTTGGATGTTTTCCCTGGCAGTGTAATACAGGGCAGGGTTATCACACTGTGGGTGTGATACTGAGGTTCTTGGTTAAACCTATGGGGCTCTCGTATTCAACTTGAGATAAGATGTTGGTCTAATCATGTTAAAGTCATAGGTTATAAAGGAGGAGTCATTTCTTATCAATGGCTCCATTTGTAACTCTCTCTTATCAATCCCCCTTCTGCCCTATATCCTTCTCCTTGCAGATGTGCAGTGAACTTTCTCTCACCCCTCCTTGAACCATATTAACACACTAGTGTCTTACTTACATAAGGCGCAGGGTATCTCAACTGGAGGCAAAACTAAAAATTCAAAAATATATGAGCACCCTAGAGCCCTTTCTACCCCTATATGTATCAATGTATGGTAGTGGGGGAGGGGGGATCTTGGGGTTATATAAAAAAAAAATTGACTGATCTGCAAGGCGTATCAGAGGTCCAGTCTCGCTTATTTCAAATGCGCCACATATATGTGGTATATAACAGAATCTGGTGGTCCCAGCAAACAGTCTCGAACATTCTTGACCCGCAAGGGCCACTGATGCATCAATGCGTCATGCCCACTGGTCGGTATGATGCACCAATGAAGTACTGCCGAGACTGTTCACTAGCACTACATTGGAGCTGACCCCATGGGATTGATACACAAATCCCCTCAATGCATCAGCGGCCCTTAAAGGGCTAACTGCGTAGCCCTATGTGAGATATAACCTCCCCACATGTTCAGCAGTCCTCTGTAATGAGACTTAACTACCAAGCACCAGATCACCCAACTACAAATCACACCATCAACCCTCAGCTGAGTGCCACCACCTGGAGGGGAGCTGGATACACTACTAACGCCACCTACATCTGTACTGCTGTACTAACAGCTGATAGACAGAGAGACATTACTAACGCCACCTACATCTGTACTGCTGTACTAACAGCTGATAGACAGAGAGACACTACTAACGCCACCTACATCTGTACTGCTGTACTAACAGCTGATAGACAGAGAGACACTACTAACGCCACCTACATCTGTACTACTGTACTAACAGCTGATAGACAGAGAGACACTACTAACGCCACCTACATCTGTACTGCTGTACTAACAGCTGATAGACAGAGAGATAATCATGTCACCTGGAGAGAGACCAACAGACAGAGGAAGACAATCATGTGAACATTTCGCTCATAAAGGGGGCGAATCTTTCTTACCCTAAGGGTAAAGGTTGTCACAGGTCCAGCCATACAACCCTTACAAAAAAATGATTTCATTCCCCCCCCCCCTCTTCTAGAGACCTACCCTTAACCTTCTGCTGTTGGCTCCCAGTCTGTCCTCTAAGTACAACCAGCAGATGGCAGCACACCTTCATGGTGGCTGATGCAGTGGTCGTCATGATGCATAAATGCAGCCCTTACACGTTACTCACCAGGGATAGGTTCATCCATCAAGCTGACCCCTTGGGGTTGATACAATCCCCACCCCTTGAGGGTCGGCATGATGCTCAAATGAAGTTCTGCCGATGTGCATCATGCCCATTGGTCAGCATGATGCACCAATGAAGTGCTGGCGAGACTGCTCGCCAGCACTTCATCGGAGCATCATGCTGACTCTCGCAGAGGGTTGGCATGATGCACATTATGAAGTGCTGGTGAGCAGCCTCGCCCACACTTTATTGCTGCATCATGACGACCGGTGGGCATGATGCACTCCTGCATCAAGCCCCTTAGAGAGCTACAATACCTTTAGAGGACTGCCCATGCAGTATCCACACAGCATCCAGGTGCAGCATTAACCCTTTAAGGCCCGCTGATGCCGAAGTGCATCATGTCCAGTGGTCGTAATGATGCACCAATGAAGTGCTGGCGAGACTGCTCACCCCCACTGAACAAGATCTTGAGAACTTCTCAGGAATTATTGAGTCCCGACTTGTGAATATGACAAGAATAGAGAACATGAATTTCCCCAGAAATTTGGACACGCCATAACATCTTACACTCATGAAAATTCTCGAGTCTAGATCTCAAGAATTTTGCAGGAATTTCTTGGGAAAGGATCTGGACATGTTTTTTTTTTCCTCGAGTATAAGATGTTCTGTTGTGTCCAAATTTAGAGGGAAAATCACGTTCTCCTTGCCCAAGTTGTCAAAGTTCCCAACTCGAGTCCTGTTCAGTGGGCCAGCACTTCATTGGAGCATCATGCTGACCCTCCGGGGTTGATACATATATACTCCCGGAGGGTTGGCATGATGCATCGAATGAAGTGCAGGTGAGCAGCCTCGCCCATACTTCATTGCTGCATCATGACGACCAATGAGAATGATGCACTCTTGCATCACAGCCCCTCAGAGGGCTAATTGAATACCTTTTTACAGCATCCAGCCGCAGCATCAGGTAGTAGGCAGACAAACTAGTCCAATCAGAGACATCCATCCATCCATCCATCCACCCAGCATGGAGGAACTGTCTCCTGCTCAATCAGGCTTCTACACGTCCAGCACTGATATCTAATGCTGTCCTTTACCCCTGGATATACCACTATTAAACACGTACACTACATGTAGAGTGTTGTCATAACTAGTGGCAGTACTCACCCCGTGCTGACTGCTGTACATGTAGGACTGTATCCTGCCTACACCCTCCTACAGCAGCTACAGCCCTGGGTCTGGAGGAACTGTCTCCCTCTCTATCAGGGATCCACACCTCCAGTACCACTACTACTACTACTACATGTCGGCCTATTCTAGCTGTGGGTGTACCACTAATATACATACAATATAGTGTTAAAACACTATGTTGTCATGTGATATCCACATGGTACTGTCCGCTGTATAAGACAGCATCCTCCTACAACAGTTACAGCACTGAGGTAACAGGAGAGGCTGCTGCTGTAGACACAATCCGCTCACACTGTGGTGGTGAGCTGCTCCCCCAGCCCCCTGGAGCTGTTCCTCGTCCTGCTATGGCCGGCCCCTCCTGCTGCCTCCTGCCGCCCGCCGCCAGTACCGTCGCCGCTCCCGGTGGTGGGGCTACTGCTCCGAGAGCTTTCTGCTCTATGGAGCTGCTGCTCTGAGATTTGCTCAGTCAGAGCCTCTATGAACTACTCCTGTCTTAAACCTCAGTACATAGAACAACAACTGCTCACAGAGCTGTAAGATTCTGAGCAATATAAACTGTGACCGTCCTCCTGCTGCAACCCCCCCCCCAGGCTGCCCTGTCAGTTGTTCCTCTGGTTGTGCTGCTGTGTGAGCTGCTCTATGAGCAGCTCGGCAGATGAGGTCTGAGACACTGAGACAGAACAAAGTTGTGCTGTCCTGTATGCTATCATGAATACTGCTCTCTGTGAGCTGTCCTGTGCTGCACTGCTCTGTGAGTAGTTCCTCTGAGTGATACGTGAGCAGTTGTGATGCTCTTGGAACTGCTCTATGTATTGCTAGATGAGCAGCTCGGTGGCTGATGTGGGACACTGAGACAGGACAGCAAGGTGCTGTATGAACTGCTCAATACACTGACTCTATGAGCAGCTCTGTCGGCAAGGTCTGATACAGGACAGTGAAGTGCTGTCTGAACAGCTCAATGCACTGACTCTAAGAGCAGCTCTGTCGGCAAGGTCTGACACAGGACAGTAAGGTGCTGTATGAACTGCTCAATACACTGATTCTATGAGCAGCTCTGTCGGCAAGGTCTGACACAGGACAGTGAGGTGCTGTATGAACTGCTCAATACACTGACTCTATGAGCAGCTCTGTCGGCAAGGTCTGACACAGGACAGTGAGGTGCTGTCTGTACAGCTCAATGCACTGACTCTAAGAGCAGCTCTGTCGGCAAGGTCTGACACAGGACAGTGAGGAGCTGTCTGAACTGCTCAATACACTGACTCTAAGAGCAGCTCTGTCGGCAAGGTCTGATACAAGACAGTGAGGTGCTGCATGAACTGCTCAATACACTGACTCTAAGAGCAGCTCTGTCGGCAAGGTCTGATACAAGACAGTGAGGTGCTGTATGAACTGTTTAATACACTGACTCTATGAGCAGCTCTGTCGGCAAGGTCTGACCCAGGACAATGAGGTGCTGCATGAACTGCTCCGTCCTCCATGTACAAACGCTGGTCGTCCTCCTACTAAACCACCCACATGTAGCTACTGTAAGTACAGGGTTGGAGGGAGGTTCAGGAACGCATTAACTATAGCCCTCCGGTCTATGGCAGAGAAGTGCATTGTAGGCCTTGACTATATAGGATAGAAGCAGAGGCAGTTCCAGCTGAGACGTTAACTATGGGGATGCCTTGATGTTGGCATTGAGTGTCAGAGGCCGAGGGAGCAGAGGCAGATAGAGGGGGAGAGCCGACAGAGGCTGAGAGCAACCTGTGACTTGTTCTGTACTGGGGAAAATTGCGGACACTGTCACTACCTGAAGTCCTGACACTAACTGGATACCTGTGACATTGAATAGAGACATTAGGGGAGAGCCGCAGCAGGTGGCTGCCCCAAGTGAGGGTAGGGAGGAGATGTGTGATTTGAGTTTTCTCGCCCTCTGTATGGATATTAATTACAGTGGCAGTGTGTTCTAACAGGTTATAATACTGTGACATCCACACCCAAGCCGTGAAATATTGCCATTTGGATTTGGGACCCTGTCACGTGGAGCAACATATGTCCCCATACTTCTTCAGATACAAAAGGAGCTATCTAATCCTAACAAGGGCAGAACTGAATACCACGGGTGGATTAGATGATGAATTAAAAATGTGTCCTGACCCATCCTGACCCCAGACCATCGCCTTTGCACATGACAATGACACCCCCAGTCTGTGCCCACACCACTGCCCCTATCTAAGTCTCAGGTTGATGTGGCTGTAGGTAGGTTGGGATGGAGGGTGGACTGTCCCTAGTGTCCACACTCCTGGGAGGGTGTCAGTGAGTGTGTGAGTATGTGTGACCGTGTGTGAGTTATTACCAGCTGCAGCAGCAGGGAAGGCAGCAGCAGGAATTGAAGCAGCAGTAGCAGTACCTCAGTGGGTTGGAGCTATAGGACGTGTTCAGACACGGGCCTCCCTGACTGTGTTTAACTGTGCTGTATGGGGCCTCACCATCACCCATCACCAGCATTAACCACGAGCTGCTCTTTTACTGATACTACACCAGTACCTTAGCTGCTGTCAATCTGAGCTGCTCGTAATGGATTAATACACGGAGACCATGGCTGGCTTTAACAGTACGCAATGTGTAGATGGTTTTAGCACTGCAGAAGGAGCTCGTGTACTGGAGTAGTGACCGCGTATGGCAGCAGGAGGTCGGTAGACGATCGGGGGAGCAGCTCAGGGTTCTGTAGTAGCAGGGCCCTGTACAGGGCTGAGCTGCTCCATAGTAAGGACTGAGCACTGCATGTAGCCATCAGGGGTAGGAGGAGAACAGCTCAGTATGGGATGTTCTTACACTGTTACTATTGCTAAAATGTACTAATACTTATACTATAGATGGACTGTGCAAGGATTATAAGGCTGAGCTCTTAGATTGCTCCTGGAATGTGAGCTGTTCCTATATTTAAGGCTGTTTGGAGCTGAGTTGCTGTCCACATTAGTCAAGGCTGTTGAAAGTTGTTTGAACAGTTCCTTACACTATCAGGGGATAGTACTGTCAGGGAGGGGAGCAGCTCATGTACAAGGGAATAGCTGGGCTGCTTCTTCCAGTTGATGTCTGATAGTGTGAGTAGTTCTACATGGGATGGTGCAGTGAGGGGAGCAGCTCAATGCATTGATATAGAGTAGCTCATGGAAATTACCTCTACTATTTGAACCACTACTATTACTACTACTCGAAGTGCTGAGTGTTACAGTAAGAGGAGCATCACTTTAAATTGATAAAGGATAGCTTAGGAAAGGGGTGAGCAGCTCATGGGAATTCTTAACACCACTTTTATTACTACTACTCAAAGTGTAACGTCCTGATGCACGGCGATCAGCAAGATGTGGGATAGTAGGAGTGTCCCTGCCACCTCCAACAACAACAACTCAGGCAGTACAGACCCTAACAACACTACAGTTCGGGTGGAACATAGCAGCTCTACTTCAATTCCCGCCCCACAAACTGAATCTGAAGGACCTACAGATACTGCTGCCCCATCTACTAGTACTGCAATTGCCCCGTGCTTTGTGCCCCCTGTGGTACCCCCCGGGCCCCCACTAGTACTGGCTACTGTCGCCCCAGTACACAAAGCCGTGTCACGTTGGGTGGAGCAGTGGCCGCAGTTCCAGCCGTCCTCCACAGGCCGCCTTGGTCTAGGTGTTGCAGCAGCAGCAGCAGCTTCAACTGCTGGGTACCGGCTGCCGTCTCAGCCTCAGCAGCCGCCTGCAGAGAGCAGCATCGTCAGTGGGAGAGGTGGCGGGTATAGCGGCAGTAGGGCCGGCACAGAACGCTGCTGTTACTGCTGCTGTTGTTGCTGTTACTGCTGTTGCCGCTGTTGGTGCGGCCCGCCACCCCCTGCGTCTGTGGTTAGTTCGGCTGTGGGCCGCCAGGAGGACTATGCGGATGTTCAGGATTGGGAGGAGGACGGGGTGAAGGGACTTCCGGCCCGTGTGCGCGCCTAGCCCGACTCTAAAGGTGGTGGAAACCATGCAGGATAGGAACGTTATCATCCTGGCAGTACGGGCCTAGCCGTCCGACTCCATTGGACGGCTGACCAGCCAGCCGCACGGAATGGATCCTTACTGCCGCAGACGGCCACCGTGCCTCAAAATGGCGCCACCGTCACAGCAGCCCGTGCATGCTGCTGCCGGGGGGCCCAGGGCGCGCACCCCGCCCCCTGCTCCCCCCTCACGGCGCACCACGGCACCCTTCTCTGTCTGCCATTGTACACAGGGGGCCGCCGGACCCCCCGGACCCGGGCCAGGACCCCCCGGACCTGGCCCCAGGTCCCCCGGACCTCCACACGGCCCAGGACCCGGGCCAGGGCAGTATGGATGCTGCTATATCAACCCCAGACAGGGGACGTGTTCTAGTGGAACCACGCCATGCATCATGATACTACAACGCCAAAAACATGCCCTCAGGACTTGTACCCCTCATGTTATTAACCCCCCTCCCCTTGGTACCTCCCCCCTCCACATACACATCCCTGACAGCATGGCAGTGATCACCAGGTCAGGGAGGCAACACCAACAACACCACCCCCAACATCATCAACATCAGTCATTGCAGCCTATTGCATACAGGGCGTGCTGCAGTGTACTGCGGCACCTACTGCTATCTGTACTTGTACTGGTGGTCGTGTTAGGGGGAGGAGGGCACCATGGAGGTACAGGAGGGCCGGGGGAGGCAGGAACAGGGGGAGATAGGACCCCGTCTCAGTTCCTCCTGGCCTCTATAGCCCCCAGTGTGGATGTATACAGGGGCTGGGGGCTGGGGGCGGGGGTTATGGCGGTACCTGCTGCACTGGGTAGGAACAGAGGAAGTCACCTGCCCCCTTCCCAGCTCCACACCCGCCCTCACGCCGCCCTACCGTCGGCACTTCCGGTGCACATAGGGGGGCTTTTTGAGTTTCCGGATTTCCACCGCTACGTGGCAGCACTGCAGTCCTCTATTAACAGGACAAACGAGGGTCTTCTCGCGGTGGGTAATTCTGTACGAGGGGACCACACGGGAGTAGTGCGTGTAGTGTACGACGAGGTGTCCATGTACAACCTGAATAGTACCCAGGACAATATACAGTGGATCTGTAACGCTATACAGGGCCACAATATTTCTGCCTTTGTGGCTGTAGGGAGTCAGGATATGATTAATGTCTTGTCTATCGTCACTACGTACCTAGGGATACCCATAATAGGCTACAGTACTAACCATAGGACCGCCGTACAATGGGTGAGTGAATTTATAAATTTATATAAAATCAATTAAATTTTCCCTGCTTTATGTTGCATTTACCAATTAAGGGACATTAATGCTTTAATGAATCATGGCAATTGGGCGCTATAGATATTGGATCTAAAGTGTTCATTAATTCATTTTAATGCCGAGGATGTACATATCTTTTAGAGGGTAAAGACAGCAGTAAATTGTAATTCATCAAAAACGAAACACTGAGAGGAACACATAGAATGATTGACCAACGAACACTTGATTGGACGAATAACAACAAGTAAAGCATGATGATATATAGATGCATTATCTAAAAACTTAGTGGTCATGTGTGAATGCAATTATTTCACAAGTGCTACACGACATTTGGAACAATCTAGATATGAAAGGGCAGGCGTCGAATACCAGAGGTAGGCTATCCTCTGACAGTGTGTAGGACATTTGGACAGACGGTTGTCTCTGCTGTCAGGTGCACTGTCACCTACTGTCAGGATACGTGTCACACTGTGTTCACAGCATAACTGTCACACTGTCTATGTATCTGTCACAGCATAACTGTCACACTGTCTATGTATCTGTCAAAGCATAACTGTCACACTGTCTATGTATCTGTCACAGCATAACTGTCACACTGTCTATGTATCTGTCACAGCATAACTGTCACACTGTCTATGTATCTGTCACAGCATAACTGTCACACTGTCTATGCATCTGTCAAAGCATAACTGTCACACTGTCTATGTATCTGTCACATCATAACTGTCACACTGTCTATGTTTCTGTCACAGCATAACTGTCACATTGTTCATGTTTCTGTCACAGCATTAGGATCGGTCTAGCTGTCAGAATGGGGGTATAGATGTAACATCAGCTATCATTACATAGTGTCACACCTTGTTAATAACCAAAGCAATGAGGATGAAACATTATATACACATTATGTTGGTATGGAGACGGGAGGCTGGATGTATTTAAGACCAATAAAATAATTCCTCCATTCCTGGCTGGAATCTCTTGATGCAACCGACAGTGGCGGATCCAGGATCTGGAACAGGAGGGGGTGCGGCCCGAAAGATGGGGGCGCACTCCCTATTTTTGAGGAAATTTGGGGGTCCAAAATCTGTAATTAAACTCATAAGTACTGGGAAAAAGGGGGTGCGCCCCCCACCCCCCTCTAAATCCGTCACTGTGATACCCATGCTGTCAGTATTTATCTAACAAGAACTAGACAGGGCAATGGCTGCTTCCATTGGCCGCCTCTGCATCCTTTACCTCCATATGGGGAAACTGCTCATCTCAATAAAGCCCATAGCCATTAAGTGCACAATCAGATCAGTGTATTACATATTGGTGTATCGACATCAGTGGTAGCAGATCAGGGTGGTTTGAATCAGGTGAATAGATTTACTATTGGAATGATTAAAATGGCGGTACGGATATTTAAGACGTTACATACTTCCATGTATCTATCATGACCTACAAATATAGCAGTGTGAACTGAATGCATTAGGACTACATTATCACATCATGCTCTACATTACCGCATCATGCCCTACATCAGCGCATCATGCCCTACATTAGTGTGTTATGCCCTACATTAGCACATCATGCCCTACATCAGCACATCATGCCCTACATCAGCGCATCATGCCCTACATCAGCGCATCATGCCCTACATTAGCGTATCATGACCTACATTAGCACATCATGGCCTACATTAGCCCATCATGCCCTACATTCGCGCATCATGCCCTACATCAGCGCATCATGCTCTAAGTGCATCATGGCCTACATTTGCGCATCATGCCCTACATCAGCGCATCATGCTCTAAGTGCATCATGCCCTACATTAGCACATCATGCCCTACATTAGCGCATCATGCCCTACATTAGGGCATCATGCCCTACATTAGGGCATCATGCCCTACATTAGGGCATCATGCCCTACATTAGCACATCATGCCCTACATTATCACATCATGCCCTACATTAACGCATCATGCCCTACATCAGCACATCATGCCCTACATTAGCGCATCATGCCCTACATTAGCACATCATGCCCTACATTAGCACATCATGCCCTACATTAGCGCATCATGCCCTACATTAGTGCATCATGCCCTACATTAACACATCATGCCCTACATTAGCACATCATGCCCTACATTAACGCATCATGCCCTACATAAGCACATCATGCCCTACATTAGCGCATCATGCCCTACATTAGTGCATCATGCCCTACATTAGTGCATCATGCCCTACATTAGCAGGTCATGCCCTACATTAGTGCATCATGCTCTAAGTGCATCATGGCCTACATTTGCACATCATGCCCTACATTAGCGCATCATGCCCTACATTAGGGCATCATGCCCTACATTAACACATCATGCCCTACATTAGCACATCATGCCCTACATTAGCGCATCATGCCCTACATTAACACATCATGCCCTACATTAGTGCATCATGCCCTACATTAGCGGGGCGTGTCCTACATTAGCGCGTCATGCCCTACATTAACACATCATGCCCTACATTAGCACATCATGCCCTACATTAGCGTATCATGCCCTACATTACCACATCATGCCCTACATTAGCGCATCATGCCCTACATTAACACATCATGCCCTACATTAGTGCATCATGCCCTACATTAACACATCATGCCCTACATTAGCACATCATGCCCTACATTAGCACATCATGCCATACATTAGCACATCATGCCCTACATTAGCGGGGCGTGTCCTACATCAGCGCATCATGCCCTACATTAACACATCATGCCCTACATTAGCACATCATGCCCTACATTAGCACATCATGCCATACATTAGCACATCATGCCCTACATTAGCGCATCATGCCCTACATTAGCACATCATGCCCTACATTAGCACATCATGCCCTACATTAGTGCATCATGCCCTATATTAGCGCATCATGCCCTACATTAGTGCATCATGCCCTATATTAGCGCATCATGCCCTACATTAGCGCATCATGCCCTACATTAGCGCATCATGCCCTACATTAGCACATCATGCCCTACATTAGCGCATCATGCCCTACATTAACACATCATGCCCTACATTAGCGCATCATGCCCTACATTAACACATCATGCCCTACATTAGTGCATCATGCCCTACATTAGCGCATCATGCCCTACATTAACACATCATGTCCTACATTAGTGCATCATGCCCTACATTAGCGGGGCGTGTCCTACATCAGCGCATCATGCCCTACATTAACACATCATGCCCTACATTAGCACATCATGCCCTACATTAGCACATCATGCCATACATTAGCACATCATGCGCTACATTAGCGCATCATGCCCTACATTAGCACATCATGCCCTACATTAGCACATCATGCCCTACATTAGTGCATCATGCCCTACATTAGCGCATCATGCCCTACATTAGTGCATCATGCCCTACATTAGCGCATCATGCCCTACATTAGCGCATCATGCCCTACATTAGCGCATCATGCCCTACATTAGCACATCATGCCCTACATTAGCGCATCATGCCCTACATTAACACATCATGCCCTACATTAGTGCATCATGCCCTACATCAGCGCATCATGCCCTACATTAGCGGGGCGTGTCCTACATCAGCGCATCATGCCCTACATTAACACATCATGCCCTACAATAGCACATCATGCCCTACATTAGCACATCATGCCATACATTAGCACATCATGCCCTACATTAGCGCATCATGCCCTACATTAGCACATCATGCCCTACATTAGCACATCATGCCCTACATTAATGCATCATGCCCTACATTAGTGCATCATGCCCTACATTAGCGCATCATGCCCTACATTAACACATCATGCCCTACATTAGTGCATCATGCCCTACATTAGCGGGGCGTGTCCTACATCAGCGCATCATGCCCTACATTAACACATCATGCCCTACATTAGCACATCATGCCCTACATTAGCACATCATGCCCTACATTAACACATCATGCCCTACATTAGTGCATCATGCCCTACATTAGCGGGGCGTGTCCTACATTAGCACCTCATGCCCTACATTAACACATCATGCCCTACATTAGTGCATCATGCCCTACATTAACACATCATGCCCTACATTAGCACATCATGCCCTACATTAACGCATCATGCCCTACATAAGCACATCATGCCCTACATTAGCGCATCATGCCCTACATTAGTGCATCATGCCCTACATTAGTGCATCATGCCCTACATTAGCAGGTCATGCCCTACATTAGTGCATCATGCTCTAAGTGCATCATGGCCTACATTTGCACATCATGCCCTACATTAGCGCATCATGCCCTACATTAGGGCATCATGCCCTACATTAGCACATCATGCCCTACATTAGCACATCATGCCCTACATTAGCGCATCATGCCCTACATTAACACATCATGCCCTACATTAGTGCATCATGCCCTACATTAGCGGGGCGTGTCCTACATTAGCGCGTCATGCCCTACATTAACACATCATGCCCTACATTAGCACATCATGCCCTACATTAGCGTATCATGCCCTACATTACCACATCATGCCCTACATTAGCGCATCATGCCCTACATTAACACATCATGCCCTACATTAGTGCATCATGCCCTACATTAACACATCATGCCCTACATTAGCACATCATGCCCTACATTAGCACATCATGCCATACATTAGCACATCATGCCCTACATTAGCGGGGCGTGTCCTACATCAGCGCATCATGCCCTACATTAACACATCATGCCCTACATTAGCACATCATGCCCTACATTAGCACATCATGCCATACATTAGCACATCATGCCCTACATTAGCGCATCATGCCCTACATTAGCACATCATGCCCTACATTAGCACATCATGCCCTACATTAGTGCATCATGCCCTATATTAGCGCATCATGCCCTACATTAGTGCATCATGCCCTATATTAGCGCAACATGCCCTACATTAGCGCATCATGCCCTACATTAGCGCATCATGCCCTACATTAGCACATCATGCCCTACATTAGCGCATCATGCCCTACATTAACACATCATGCCCTACATTAGCGCATCATGCCCTACATTAACACATCATGCCCTACATTAGTGCATCATGCCCTACATTAGCGCATCATGCCCTACATTAACACATCATGTCCTACATTAGTGCATCATGCCCTACATTAGCGGGGCGTGTCCTACATCAGCGCATCATGCCCTACATTAACACATCATGCCCTACATTAGCACATCATGCCCTACATTAGCACATCATGCCATACATTAGCACATCATGCGCTACATTAGCGCATCATGCCCTACATTAGCACATCATGCCCTACATTAGCACATCATGCCCTACATTAGTGCATCATGCCCTACATTAGCGCATCATGCCCTACATTAGTGCATCATGCCCTACATTAGCGCATCATGCCCTACATTAGCACATCATGCCCTACATTAGCGCATCATGCCCTACATTAGCACATCATGCCCTACATTAGCGCATCATGCCCTACATTAACACATCATGCCCTACATTAGTGCATCATGCCCTACATCAGCGCATCATGCCCTACATTAGCGGGGCGTGTCCTACATCAGCGCATCATGCCCTACATTAACACATCATGCCCTACAATAGCACATCATGCCCTACATTAGCACATCATGCCATACATTAGCACATCATGCCCTACATTAGCGCATCATGCCCTACATTAGCACATCATGCCCTACATTAGCACATCATGCCCTACATTAATGCATCATGCCCTACATTAGTGCATCATGCCCTACATTAGCGCATCATGCCCTACATTAACACATCATGCCCTACATTAGTGCATCATGCCCTACATTAGCGGGGCGTGTCCTACATCAGCGCATCATGCCCTACATTAACACATCATGCCCTACATTAGCACATCATGCCCTACATTAGCACATCATGCCCTACATTAACACATCATGCCCTACATTAGTGCATCATGCCCTACATTAGCGGGGCGTGTCCTACATTAGCACCTCATGCCCTACATTAACACATCATGCCCTACATTAGTGCATCATGCCCTACATTAACACATCATGCCCTACATTAGCACATCATGCCCTACATTAACGCATCATGCCCTACATAAGCACATCATGCCCTACATTAGCGCATCATGCCCTACATTAGTGCATCATGCCCTACATTAGTGCATCATGCCCTACATTAGCAGGTCATGCCCTACATTAGTGCATCATGCTCTAAGTGCATCATGGCCTACATTTGCACATCATGCCCTACATTAGCGCATCATGCCCTACATTAGGGCATCATGCCCTACATTAGCACATCATGCCCTACATTAGCACATCATGCCCTACATTAACGCATCATGCCCTACATAAGCACATCATGCCCTACATTAGCGCATCATGCCCTACATTAGTGCATCATGCCCTACATTAGTGCATCATGCCCTACATTAGCAGGTCATGCCCTACATTAGTGCATCATGCTCTAAGTGCATCATGGCCTACATTTGCACATCATGCCCTACATTAGCGCATCATGCCCTACATTAGGGCATCATGCCCTACATTAGCACATCATGCCCTACATTAGCACATCATGCCCTACATTAGCGCATCATGCCCTACATTAACACATCATGCCCTACATTAGTGCATCATGCCCTACATTAGCGGGGCGTGTCCTACATTAGCGCGTCATGCCCTACATTAACACATCATGCCCTACATTAGCACATCATGCCCTACATTAGCGTATCATGCCCTACATTACCACATCATGCCCTACATTAGCGCATCATGCCCTACATTAACACATCATGCCCTACATTAGTGCATCATGCCCTACATTAACACATCATGCCCTACATTAGCACATCATGCCCTACATTAGCACATCATGCCATACATTAGCACATCATGCCCTACATTAGCGGGGCGTGTCCTACATCAGCGCATCATGCCCTACATTAACACATCATGCCCTACATTAGCACATCATGCCCTACATTAGCACATCATGCCATACATTAGCACATCATGCCCTACATTAGCGCATCATGCCCTACATTAGCACATCATGCCCTACATTAGCACATCATGCCCTACATTAGTGCATCATGCCCTATATTAGCGCATCATGCCCTACATTAGTGCATCATGCCCTATATTAGCGCATCATGCCCTACATTAGCGCATCATGCCCTACATTAGCGCATCATGCCCTACATTAGCACATCATGCCCTACATTAGCGCATCATGCCCTACATTAACACATCATGCCCTACATTAGCGCATCATGCCCTACATTAACACATCATGCCCTACATTAGTGCATCATGCCCTACATTAGCGCATCATGCCCTACATTAACACATCATGTCCTACATTAGTGCATCATGCCCTACATTAGCGGGGCGTGTCCTACATCAGCGCATCATGCCCTACATTAACACATCATGCCCTACATTAGCACATCATGCCCTACATTAGCACATCATGCCATACATTAGCACATCATGCGCTACATTAGCGCATCATGCCCTACATTAGCACATCATGCCCTACATTAGCACATCATGCCCTACATTAGTGCATCATGCCCTACATTAGCGCATCATGCCCTACATTAGTGCATCATGCCCTACATTAGCGCATCATGCCCTACATTAGCGCATCATGCCCTACATTAGCGCATCATGCCCTACATTAGCACATCATGCCCTACATTAGCGCATCATGCCCTACATTAACACATCATGCCCTACATTAGTGCATCATGCCCTACATCAGCGCATCATGCCCTACATTAGCGGGGCGTGTCCTACATCAGCGCATCATGCCCTACATTAACACATCATGCCCTACAATAGCACATCATGCCCTACATTAGCACATCATGCCATACATTAGCACATCATGCCCTACATTAGCGCATCATGCCCTACATTAGCACATCATGCCCTACATTAGCACATCATGCCCTACATTAATGCATCATGCCCTACATTAGTGCATCATGCCCTACATTAGCGCATCATGCCCTACATTAACACATCATGCCCTACATTAGTGCATCATGCCCTACATTAGCGGGGCGTGTCCTACATCAGCGCATCATGCCCTACATTAACACATCATGCCCTACATTAGCACATCATGCCCTACATTAGCACATCATGCCCTACATTAACACATCATGCCCTACATTAGTGCATCATGCCCTACATTAGCGGGGCGTGTCCTACATTAGCACCTCATGCCCTACATTAACACATCATGCCCTACATTAGCACATCATGCCCTACATTAGTGCATCATGCCCTACATTAGCACATCATGCCCTACATTAGCGCATCATGCCCTACATTAGCGGGGCGTGTCCTACATTAGCGCATCATGCCCTACATTAGCACATGATGCCCTACATCAGTGCTTCATGCTATGCATTGGTGCATCATAGCTAGCACTGCTGCATCGTGTCCTGCATTTGAATATGCCCCCAATGAGTGCATCGTCTCCTGGATGTGTGCAATTTCCTGCTGTGCTGATGAATTTAAATGAAACCATGAATAGCAAATCGCCAGGGCTGCAATCATGCATCATGCTGACCCTGATCAACTTGATACATCAATGATGTGTATAGGAGAGCAGACTGAATGGTACTTTACTGACTTGAACCGATACTGTATTGGCTAGATGAGTTGATCAGAAAATGTAGCATCCCAGTTTTCTCTACCTACTGTTATTAGTGAGATACATCACCATAAAGATAATTTTCTGATAAGGAAATTTGATAATTTAGGCAAACTTTAAATTGTGAAGCATTCCCTATATCAATTTTGATGAAATTAAGTGCATATTGTAGGAAATGCCAAGTTCCTTTGAAGTTTAGACACAGGATGGGTGTAAGGAGATGTTCTTCCACGTTACCATGGCAACCAAACCTAGACAAAATGAACATTTTTAGCATAATCTGACATATCTGTTGCCATGGTAACCAATATAAATGGCCAACAATGCATCAAGATTCACTGAAAATTTTAATGCCATTTTGTTGAGCATGAAAAAATGAACAAAGTCGATTTTTGACCTGATGCACTAATGAAGTGGTGGGGAGTCTGCTCACCAACACTTCATTGTTGCATCATGCCAATCCTCTGCAAGGTTGTCACAGTTCATGGATGTACCCCTATTATGTTGCTCATTATGGCTACATTGAGGCATCACGACGACCAATGCACATGATGCACCAATACACAATGACCAATGTACATGATGCACCAATGCATGACGACCAATGCACATGATGCACCAATACACGCCGACCAATACACATGATGCACCAATACACACCGACCAATGCACATGATGCACCAATACACACCGACCAATGCACATGATGCACCAATACACAATGACCAATGCACATGATGCACCAATACACGCCGACCAATACACATGATGCACCAATACACGCCGACCAATGCACATGATGCACCAATACACACCGACCAATGCACATGATGCACCAATACACAATGACCAATGCACATGATGCACCAATACACGCCGACCAATACACATGATGCACCAATACACGCCGACCAATGCACATGATGCACCAATACACACCGACCAATGCACATGATGCACCAATACACGCCGACCAATGCACATGATGCACCAATACACGCCGACCAATGCACATGATGCACCAATACACGCCGACCAATGCACATGATGCACCAATACACGCCGACCAATGCACATGATGCGCCAATACACGCCGACCAATGCACATGATGCACCAATACATGCCGACCAATGCACATGATGCACCAATACACGCCCACCAATGCACATGATGCACCAATACACGCCGACCAATGCACATGATGCACCAATACATGCTGACCAATGCACATGATGCACCAATACACGCCGACCAATGCACATGATGCACCAATACAAGCAGACCAATGCACATGATGCACCAATACACGCCGACCAATGCACATGATGCACCAATACATGCTGACCAATGCACATGATGCACCAATACACGCCGACCAATGCACATGATGCGCCAATACACGCCGACCAATGCACATGATGCACCAATACACAATGACCAATGTACATGATGCACCAATGCATGACGACCAATGCACATGATGCACCAATACACAATGACCGATGCACATGATGCACCAATACACAATGACAAATGCACATGATGCACCAATACACGCCGACCAATGCACATGATGCACCAATACATGCCGACCAATGCACATGATGCACCAATACATGACGACCAATGCACATGATGCACATGATGCACCAATACACGATGACCAATGCACATGATGTACCAATACACGACGACCAATGCACATGATGCACAAATACATGACGACCAATGCACATGATGCACCAATACACGATGACCAATGCACATGATGCACCAATACATGACGACCAATGCACATGATGCACCAATACACGATGACAAATGCACATGATGCACCAATACATGACGACCAATGCACATGATGCACCAATATATGATGACCAATGCACATGATGCACCAATACACGATGACCAATGCACATGATGCACCAATACACAATGACAAATGCACATGATGCACCAATACATGACGACCAATGCACATGATGCACCAATACACGATGACCAATGCACATGATGCACCAATACATGACGACCAATGCACATGATGCACCAATACACGATGACCAATGCACATGATGCACCAATACACAATGACAAATGCACATGATGCACCAATACATGACGACCAATGCACATGATGTACCAATACACGACGACCAATGCACATGATGCACCAATCCAATACATGACGACCAATGCACATGATGCACCAATACATGACGACCAATGCACATGATGTACCAATACACGACGACCAATGCACATCATGCACCAATGAATGACGACCAATGCACATCATGCACCAATACATGATGACCAATGCACACACAACCCCTTTTCCCCAGTACTTAAGAGCTTAATTATATACGTTGGACCTCAAAATTTCCTCATAAAAATTGGGTGCTCCTCCATCTTTCGGGCCGCGCCCCCTCCTTTTCCTGGATCCACCACTGTTACAAACAGTTGATGACTACAGCTAGCCCAGTATACACAGACTCATATTGATAACAGGACATTACGCACGGACGTGGGAACCCTACCCCTCTTACCTCTGACCCCAAAAAGGCATGCTTAAAAGGGATAAAGCATCCAAATTACATCTGCTCCCCACAGTACCCCCACTGACTGTAGAGGAAGAACTGAGATATCGTGTAGCGCTGTATGACAGAGACATATAGTACTTACAGTATTATAGCCTGACGTTACAGGACAGAGGGAATCAATTCCTGGCCTGCTGCCAGTGTTACTTGAAAGGAGACCATTTGGTTTAGAGCCCTTCATAAAAAGGGAAGTGCACATACCAACAGAGGCCCTTCATCTTAAACGAGGACTATCGAAAAAGGAAACGCACATTCCAATAGAGAACTTTTATCATAAAATAATACCATAATATCTGTACACACACTACCCCAGGAGGCTGTTGCTCCTATAGTAAAAGGAAGAGCTTGCTAAAAATGCCCTTGTTTCCAGTCCTTTCTTTTCATGTAGCTATAACTTGTCCCTTTTGTTGCTCACAAGTGGTCATTCAAGTATGGTGCTAAAAAAGGGGGATTTGAGTAGGTACCTAGTTGGGAAAAGTCAGTCAGTATAATAAACTATAGAGCATGTGACATGAGTAGGCACCTTATAGTGCAGCTCTCTCTGTTTTAAACAAGGCAGGTGCCTTTTCAGACTGATGTGGTGAGTGCAAGTACTTAGGTGAAGCAGTGCTCGACTTGTTTAGAAAAGAGGGCACATACTCACAGCTCTTTTTACAATAAGAGCAACACCCTCCTGAACACAACACATGCACTTAAACACTTATCTAGCAGGGCATTTCATGATGATCACAATTACAATTAGTCACCTTACTGTTCTGATATACTGCATGTTTACAGACTGGGAGAGGGGGGGGGGCTGTGAAATGATATACTTCTGTAATGAATTGTAGAACTATATTTTTTGTAAAGGGAATAGTGGAACGTACATTGCGGTGAACGTCGGAAAAAGGGGACAGGGAGAGAATGAGACCTAGGGGGGAGAGATATAGAGAAGAGAGAGAAACACAACGAGACAGAGAGAGAGAGAGAGAGAGAGACAGAGACAGAGAGACATAGATACAGAGATACAGAGACAGAGACAGACAGAGAGACAGAGATACAGAGAGACAGAGAGGGAAAGAGAGAGACAGGCAGAGACAGAGAGAGACAGACAGACAGAGACAGAGAGAGGGAAAAAGAGAGGGAAAGAGAGAGGGAAAGAGAGAGGGAAAGAGAGAGGGAAAGAGAGAGAGACAGAGAGAGACAGAGGAGAAAAGGAAATACAGAATAGGTCATTTTAAGACTGAGGAACAGACAAAGATAAGAGAGGGACAGCCAGAGAGAAAGGGAGAGACATAGAGAAGGATACAGAGGGAGACACATCCAGAGACAGAGAGAAACCGACAATGGACCATGCACAGAGAAGTTTGCATGACAACGTGCACAATTCAAAAACCACCATACCTTGTCTCAGCTCCAACAAAAATGTAGACACAACCTGCGGGTACAAGTTGTGTGCAGGTTTAAAACCCAGAGTCCACTCCATCACGAGAATGGGCCATACAAAAATGGCACATCCACTGCTGCAAAAACTTCTTGACGATTTTACTCCGGGCGATGACTTCCGAGAGAAGATGCATATATCAAATCATCTTGATTTTCTTGCAGAATCGAACATTAAAAGAACATTGTTGCGGTGGGTGTTCAACTGCTAGGATGCTTTCTGCAAGAAAACATGCATAAGTGCAAGTCGCGAGTAATTGTAGAAGTGGATCCGCCACGAAAGCCTGTATAAAACCTAGCGAAAGGGGACTAGTGGACTATGGTTTAAAGACAGGTAGGAGGTAGTGGTTCACTTATACAGAAGTGCATCATACCTGCTGGTCTTCATGATGCACTAATGAAGTTCTTGTAAGCAGGAAAAGGTCTGGGAAGGGGGAAGATGAGGGAAGTAGGAAATGACCAGACGTGATGGGAGACAATGGGAAGAGCATGGTGAAGGGAATTCGGTATCTTCAACCCATTAAGGGCCGCTGATGCATTAATGATTCAAAGCTCATTGGTCGTCATGATGTATGAATGCAGCCCTGGCGAGTCACTCGCCAGGGCTACATTCATGCATCATGACGACCTTACAAGGACGATACACTCCCAGAGGGTTGGCATGATGCTGCAATGAAGCGATGGCGCGTCGTCTCGCCAGCACTTGATTGGTGTATCATGACGACCAATGGGCATGATGCACTTCCGCATCAGCAGCCCTTATAGGGTTAATGCTCTCTATATGAGGAGGAGAATTGAGGCTGTAGAGGCACGTGCTAGTCTGGGTCACCATCACAGGACCACCACCTCCTCCACCACCTCCACCACCACCGCCACCACCACGTTAGCACCACCACCTGCCACCACCACCCCCCACACACACATCCCCAGGTCTCTCAGTGCCACAGACATGTCACTAACGTAGGCAGGAGGCTGCTAATAAGTCCCTGCTACGTTAACCTTCTAAAGGCCGCTGGTGCAGGAGTGCATCATGCCCATTGGTCGGCATGATGCATAGATGAGGTGCTGGTAGGTCTGCTCGCCTATGTCCACCCACAGGTATATCTTCTTGGTAGGGTCGGTATGACGTGTGACTCGCCAGGCCTGCTGTCATGTGTTACGAGGTCCAATGGAACTGATGCACTATGCACTAGTACCCTTTGGTTAACCCTTGGTGGCCGCCAATACAGCAGTGCATCAAGCCTACCCACTAACAATGTGTTAAGCCTGTGGGGTTTGCATGAATGAATCCAAGGTTAGGTACTTCTACATTGATGCATTATGACGAACAATGGTCAGGATGTATTAAGACAAGTGCGGCCCTTAAAGTGTTGATATTGTTTAAGGTTTTTGTGGGTGCAGACCCAGCACCAGTAGGTGTGTGTCTTTTATCCTGGCCACGTGACATGTTGGTCATGTCTTCATACATTTGGTACAAAGAGACCAGCAGGTTGCAGGAATTTTAGGGGGAGGGGGTTAGAGGAGTTGGTCGGGAGAAGTAACGAAGAAAGCTTTGAAATTAAACCCTGTGGTGGGACTGCACAGCCCCTGTAAGGAAGCTTAATTGTATTTATAACCAAGGTTTATAACACGGTTATCTGAAGGTGGTAACAACTCATGTTCGAAAAGCAGGCAATGATGCCTAGCCCATGGTGAGAGGAGTAGCTTATGGTGAGAGGAGCAGGTCATGGTGAGGGGAGCAGGTCATGGTGAGGGGAGCAGCTCAGTCCGAGGGGAGCAGCTCATGGTGTGAGAAGTAGCTCATGATGAGAGGAGCAGGTCATGGTGAGAGGAGCAGGTCATGGTGAGGGGAGCAGGTCATGGTGAGAGGAGCAGCTCAGTGTGAGGGAGCAGCTCCTGGTATGAGAAGTAGCTCATGATGAGAGGAGCAGCTCATGGTGAGAGGAGCAGGTGATGGTGAGGGGAGCAGGTGATGGTGAGGGGAGCAGGTGATGGTAAGGGGAGCAGGTGAGTGTGAGCGGAGCAGCTCATGGTGAGCGGATCAGCTCATGGTGAGGGGAGCAGCTCATGGTTAGAGGGCAGCTCATGGTAAGGGGAGCAGGTCATGGTGAGGGGAGCAGGTCAGTGTGAGGGGAGCAGCCCATGGTGAGGGGAGCAGCTCATGGTGAGGGGAGCATCTCATGGTGAGGGGAGAAGTTCATGGTGAGGGGAGCAGCTCCTGGTGAGGGGAGCAGCTCCTGGCGAGGGGAGAAGCTCATGGTGAGAGGTGCAGTTCATGATGAGGGGAGAACCTCATTGTGAGAGGAACAGCTCATTTTGAGGGTAGCAGCTCATGGTGAGGGGAGCAGCTCATAGTGAGGGGAGCAGCTCATGGTGAGGGGAGCAGCTCATGGTGAGGGGAGCAGCTCATGGTGAGGGGAGAACCTCATTGTGAGAGGAACAGCTCATGTTGAGGGTAGCAGCTCATGGTGAGGGGAGCAGCTCAGTGTGAGGGGAGCAGCTCATAGTGAGGGGAGCAGCTCATGGTGAGGTGAGAAGCTCATGGTGAGAGGAGCAGTTTATGGTGAGAGGAGCAGTTTATGGTGAGGGGAGCAGCTCATGGTGTGAGAAGCAGTTCATGGTGAGAGGAGCAGTTCATGGTGTGAGAAGAAGCTCATGGTGAGAGGAACAGTTTATGGTGAGGGCAGCAGCTCATAGTGAGGGGAGCAGCTCATGGTGTGAGAACTTGCTCATGGTGAGAGGAGCAGTTCATGGTGTGAGAAGAAGCTCATGGTGAGAGGAAAAGTTTATGGTGAGGGGAGCAGCTCATAGTGAGGGGAGCAGCTCATGGTGAGGGGGCAGCTCATGTTGAGGGGAGCAGCTCATAGTGAGGGGAGCAGCTCATGGTGAGGGGGCAGCTCATGGTGAGGAGAGCAGCTCATAGTGAGGGGAGAAGCTCATGGTGAGAGGAGCAGTTCATAGTTAGGGGAGCAGCTCATGGTGTGAGAAGTAGCTCATGGTGATGGGAGCAGCTCAGTGTGATTGCGGTACCTGAGTGTTAGGGGAGCAGTTCATGGTGAAGGGAGCAGTTCATGGTGAGGGAAGCAGCTCATGGTGAGGGGAACAGCTCAGTGTTAGTGGAGCAGCTCAGGGTGGGGAGAGCAGCTCGTGTTGAGGGGAGCAACTCACGCCATAGGAGGAGATGGCAGCTCTAGGTGCCGAGACTTTCTCACATTAGTAATTGCCCTGCAGCCATCCCCCTGCTCCTCTTGTATATGTGTAAATATAGCCCCTTCCCTACGGTACCCCTCCTACATCCCCTGTGGCTGATCAACACTCCCTCCCCCCACCACCACCATCACCACCCTACGCACAGTGCCTTGGAGTGTTTTTTTTTGTGTAGTAGGGTGTAAATAGATAGCTCCATCTCCAACACCCACTATTACTATGAAGTATTGGTGAGCAGACTCTCCAGCACTTCATTTATGCATCATGACGACCAATGGGCACGGTGCACTCCTGCATCAGCAGCCCTTAGAGGGTTGATGTGTGCAGGCGGTGTGAGATGTGTAGACAAGGCCGCCACCAAGGACAGTAGCAGGGTGTCAATAGAGGCTGTTACACTGTTACATATCATGTAGGTCACATTCTATAAAGGTTTACAGCTCACTTAACCCTTTAAAGGCCGCTGATGCAGCGGTGCATCGTGCCCATTGGTCGTCATGATGCACTAATGAAGTGCTGGCAAGCCTGCTCGCCAGCACTTCATCAGAGCATCATGACGACCCTCCAGGAGATGGTTCATAGTAGGTTTACGGTGCACCTGATTACAAAATGATATCTACATAAGCTTCTTCCTACGTATCCCAAAACTTTGTGAGTCATGTCTAAGACATATAGCAATCAGAGACTACAGTTACAGTTTGGTGGCAGTATCAGAATGTCCACATGCTTGCCCTGTGAGTACCCTATAACTGTAGGGTTACATACCGTGTGATGCTCACATTGAGCTGCTCACCCTGTCCTTATTTGGTACCGTGTGCCGCTCTGTGAGCTGCTCGTCATGCAGCATCTAGGTCAGGGAGAACATTTCATCTAGAGCAGCACGAATATATCCACACAGACCACCACAAAACAGCACAGAGAGCAGCACACATAGTACATGTTGCTGCTACTGCTCTATGAGTTTATCATCTGCTCCCCAAACAGCAAATAGGTCCGGGGAGGAACTCCGAGAGGACAGCACTGATAGAATCAAGCATAGGGAGCAACACCCAGGGCAAGACATAGGGCAGTAAATAGAAGAATACATAGTGCAACACACAGAGCAGCACACAGAGTACATGCATAGTGCTGTATACAGGTTTGTGTATTGCTCACCCAGTCCCCATGCCGCATAGATCTAGATCAGGGGGGAGCAACTCATTTAGATGGGATCAAAGAACAGCACACAAAACAAGACTTAGAGCAATAAATGTATTACGCGGTCCATATTGTATTATTCATAGCAGTACACAGGGTTATTCATAGAGCAGGTATGGATCTAGGA